>VYZU01087848.1:51864-83368 GCA_013401355.1 Ceyx cyanopectus | reverse complement strand
CAAACAAAAAACCCACCCAAAAACCTGGGTCTGTGTTTGTCCGGCAGCACGGCTCTGTCCTGGACGGGATGCTGGCGGGAGGGACCGCCGCGGCATCGCCCGCCGCCGGCCTCGCACCTGTAGCCGGGAGCCTGGATTTCGATCGAGGGGCTCGGGAAGAGACGGACGCTCGGGGCTCTGCATCCGTGCGGCTCGGAGTCCGCCCGGGAAAAGCCGGTTGGTGGCCGCGGCGCTCGCTCGGCTTGCGGGAGCCCCGGCGAGGACGGTTGCGGAGAGGAAGAAATAAGGACCCGGGGGCTGGCGGGCGCCCCGGGCCGCCCTCTTGCTCGCTAGGGCTGCAGACTTTAGAGCCACCAGAGGGTCCTCGACCCCCAGTGCCGCCGCTGCCTCCTGGGGAGCCCCGCTTTCTGCTCAGCTGCTCCTTTTCACCAAAGGAGCAAAAACCTCGGGGACGCCCGCAGCCCACGCCAGAGAGCACGCGGGACACAGAGCCAGAGCCAGCGAGGCTGCTCTGCGGGGGCTTTCGCAGAGAGGAGCCCCGGGACAGCGGGCGCGGAGCCTCGGCCCTGCCCACCCTGTCCTGGCGGGGAGCCCCTGCCCGCCGCCCGGCTCTTCCCCGGGGAAGGGTCCGCCGCAGCCGGCGGCTCGCTGCACACTCCTTACCCTTCCTTCTCCGGGAAGGGTCCTTTGCCAGGCTGGGCTCGGGCAGACGGGCACAAGCCCTGTGGCCGCCTGTACCACCCGGAACTGGGCGGCTGTAACCTCACCAACTACCCCTCCAGTAGCACCCAAACCATCCCACCACCACTTAGCCGGGTGATTTCTTTATATTTGCCACGTTGAAATAAATATTCATCATGACTACTGGCTACACCTGAAATTATAGCCTTAATTGCAGAGCTGCTGGCCTGAGTTACCACATTTGCTGCTTACTCATCCGTAGGCAACTGCTCGGTGCCGGGCCCCAGCCGTGGTGGTTACCTGGCGTGGGGGGGGAATCGGTGCTGGTGCCGGAGGCAGGGGATGGAGGGCAACCCCAAGCCTCACCGTCTAGGCAAACATCCCCAAAGAAGGGATGCACAAATTGTTGGGCAAATTAGGCCAATTCGTAACAAATAAGGATTCCAGGAAGAGAACCTGCCACTCCCAGAAAATAATTGAAAAGAAACCCGGCACTGTTATATCTGTGTAAGCCCGGAGTAATTACACCGAGGTCAAAGTTGTTGCACGCGCTAAAGAAATTGCTCTCGCTGGGTAGTTTGAGTGCAGATTATGTTCCCTCTTAGGTCTGTGGCATATACATATATATATATGTTCTATAGATTTTGTTTGCATGAACCTGAAGCGGATATAAATAACAGTTTTTTTGTCCCTGCCATGTACTGTCTGCAGCCCGATCCTGAAACGAAGTCTCAAAGACCTGCCAATGAGATGGACCAGAGGCAGAAACAGACAGCTATAGGCAGCAACACCTTGTTGTGGTTAACAGCTAGATGACCCAAGAAGTTTCTTTTAGGAGCTGTAACACCTCACCCTAGAAGACAGAGGACTGCAGGACTTGAAGCATATACCTTTTCTACAGAGATTTTCTTTCTTTTCTTTATTGTTCCCATAAATGCTACAAATGACATGATTGACATTGATCTTTGAACTTGATTCTGTCTTATGATTGTAGAAAAGATGAAGCCACTTCCTTTTTTTTTTTTTAAGAAGAGCTTTTCAGAGCCACACAAGTGCAAAAGGTAATTGAACATTTGGATTTTTTTAACTTTAAAAAAGATGAACACCAGGTTGACAGCTTCTGTACTTGGATGTTCATTTAATCACCATTTCCTGATTACAGGAGGTGAACTATGTTGACAGACTTGGAGATGAATATGGAGCCCAGTATACTAGTAGTAAGTATAAAGGACATAAAGAACTTGCAGTGAGGTTGGAGGGGAAAAATGTATACGGAGCATCCATATTACACACATCAATTGGAAGCACCTCAGCAGCCAGGGGGAATTCAGAGAGTAGGAAGTGAGGTGTTTAGAGTGCTGCAGGTGCCCATAATAGGGAAGATACTTGCATAAGGTGTATACCTATATAACCTCTATGTGTATATGTGTGTGTATGTGCATATATACATATGTAAATTAATCACATATGTATGTTAACTTACTTATCTCTGTCTGCATTCCTTAAGATAGCGTTTAACCTAGGCAGTTGTATTCTAGAAGTTTAAATCCTATTGTTCAAACTCTCACGTTAGACGAGGTAATTGAACTGCATTCCAAAACTGCCAGAGTTGCACAAGTTTGTCTAATGCAATTTGGCATAATAACATTAAACTTCCATCCACTCCACCCTCCATGTCACTAATCAGGGTTTTATCTGCTGAGAGCTCTGCGCAGGCACAGACAACGTTCTCCCTTAGGACTCAAGGTTTGAGGCTGAACCTGAGAGAGGACCTGTCCACACTTGGAGAATATGTTTTGCTACTGCTGCCAGTGAAGATGTAATGCCCACAGAACACCAATAATGCACTTGCCCCGTTAAAGTTGCAATGTTAGACCAGATTATCCTTCCTTTTGTATACTTGGACATCAGTTCCTACTCCACAGAAATAGCATACCAGCTTAAAATGCAAAATCAAAACACCTTCTCTATTGGTTTACAATGAAGGTAATGCTTGGAACCACCTAACCAAATAGTTTCAGGCCTTTTCTCACTTCTATTTTAAGCTTCTCTTCCCCTTAGCCGCCAGTCTTGCCCCTGGCAAGCAGAAAGCTCACTAGAGACACTCTCTCTGCCAATCCAGCTACTGTGATAAAGCTCCACAGCCTTATTCTCCTTTGGACTAACACAGGCTACTTCTATAAGTGTTTGTTTCACTTACAGCCACCTAAGCCTTCCTGGTTGTTGTTTCTTGGTGAGTGCTTCATCAAGAAGCTTCATGAGGAACTAAACCAGAATATCCATGAAAAGGCAAGAAGCAAAGAAAATATATTGGATCAGTCTAATAAAGGATCCAGTCTAGGCATCCAGAAAAGGTTTTAAAAGACCAGTACTTAAAAGAACCTTGTTGTTTAACCCTGAGGCTGGCTACACCTTCTTAAGAAAGCAGCTTTTTCTCCATGTACACACTGACTGTTAGTTGAAATGCAACAAACACGTTCTTAGAACGTGTTAATATGTTTTCTAAGCACAAGATATTTTCTCTGTAGGGGCAAACTCAGTATGAGAAATCCATATTGACACCACAGAACTAGGAGGCAAATAACACTTGGGACTCTAGGAAAATTCACTTAGGGAAAAAAACATGTCCTAGAAATCCTTCTCCCACCCAGAAACACACACTTTTGAGATAAGCTCTTTTAGCATTTCAGAACTATCACTTCAAAATGCTAATTCCATTCTATTTTATTTATTTACTTGTATATATATCTAATATTTCTTGTTGTTTCAGTATGTCTTGATGCTAGAGACAGCTGATGCTGATATGTGATGTGCTATAATAGATTTAAAATATGTTTTCTATTTTCTTTTTTAGAGTAGCATCTCCTGCCTGCATGGCAATGGAACAGCTTTATGCAACCCAACAAAGGCGACATTGATTTAGGAACATAATGATGTATCCATCAGCACTACATTGCAGCTGCTCTTAATGAATTTTAAAATACAAAAGCTATTTCACCTCTTAGATTGTCATATTATGAAATGTTAGTGGTAGTTGCACATATCAAAGCACCAGCTACTACCGACATGTTGTGAAATGTGAAGGCAGCATCAAACCAGCCCCCTCATGAAGCTACACAACGCCAATTGAAAACATATTTCCGAGGTATGCTCCCATTTTTTTTTCCCCGCAGGTATTTGCTATTATTCACTTTACTGTTTTGTTGGCTTTTTTTTTTGTTAGAATTGTTGGTTTGCTTTGTTTTTCTTTTAGAAAACCAGTATTTTTTGTTGCTGAGGACACGATTTGTTTTCCAATTGCTCCTTTTTCAAAACAAACCCAAGAAAACCTGAGTCATCCTCTTTGTAAGAAAGTGTGCGTTTAGTGCTTGAAAAATTAAAAGTCAAGGCTTTGTGAATCATCGTTATCTTCAGTGACAAGCAGCTGGAGCATTTTTGCTTCAAAAAAAATATAGAAGAGGTATGTTGTCAGACAGCTCAGAGAGAGGCAGGTAATAAATTGCATCGCACTGCATAAAAGTTTTAAGGGTCTTTTAGAATGTGCTGGAGGTAAGTTGCCAGGAGATATATTCATGTTTTATTTTGCTGCATTGTTGTTTATGTTCCTCTTTGCTTTGGTGGTGATGAAGGTACCTGAAATGAGTTGGCTGATCTGGGAGGCACAGCAGTGGTTATAGTTGCTCTAGCACTTGTCTGGTTGTTTCTCTGAACTACTGGCACCAAGCAACTCAGCATGTTAGTGGTGTAACATTTATCCTCCATGGAGAGAAAGAGCTCTTTCCATCCAGGCTGACAATTTAAGTTAGTTTTCAGTCCTTCTCAACTCTGTCCATAAATTCTATGTGGAGGTGAAGGAAATTCAGAAGGACCAAGCCAGTATCTCAAGAAAGGAACTTCCAACTTCCAAAGACAGATCCCTGTGAAACCACAAAGCCTTTTTTTAATAGGTGTTGCAGGTCTGTGTAAGTTCTTAAAATCCTATTTTCCATTCATAATCTTCCAATAAAAAATTATTTTGAACTAAAAATTCAGGCTGGAAGTCACACTGGGCTGGATGAAGTCTAGAAATGTAGTGGGGGATGACTGGTAATTTAACAGCAGAAAGCTCCTTAAACATTCCTTTAAGAAGAATGGAAGAAAAAAAAAAGTCCTCAATGCAACAAAGAAAGATGTAATGTAAAGAGACTGAAGAAATACACTTTCCACCTTGTTTCTGTATCATATGGATTCCACCTTGTTTACTTTTTCCATCCTTATCACATGAGCTACAGTTTCTGTGTGGCCATGAGGTGTGCTGAGTGCCGAGTGCTGCTCAGGGCCAGGGCTTTACACCCCACAAAACTTATTCACACCAGGCTTTTCTCAGAGCTGGGGGGGTCTTCGAGGGACAACAGCTGCCCTTCAGCATAGCCTGGAAAAGGGAATCTTCCTCTGACCATTGGCTAGTGGCTTTAAAGCCTCTTTATACCATGAATTCACTGTCAATATACTTTTGTTTTGACTTAGTGACTGAAATAAACTGATTATTCCCCTTTTCCACCAGTATTATGTCTGTGTCACAGTGAATTTGGAAATTCCTTTTCAGGTATTTATGTAGCAAAAACCCCAGCACCAATGGCCTGTCTACTTGGATTTTCTTTTCTCAATTGAGTTATCTCAGCTGGGTTGACACAAACCCAGTTTAAGCAACTTGAAAACCGGGTGAGTTCAAAGGAAGCCCACGGAGGGTGTAACCACAGAGCCAAACAGCCCCAGAGCCCTGCTCAGGCTGCCACCCAGACCCACCTTTCTGTTGCTGAAACAGTAACTTACAATTAAACACAACTCTTTGTTTTCATGTGCCTCCCCTTCATTCTCCCCTAAATTATTTTGGTGTGATGTTTGCAGTTTTTACACCTATTTTCTCTTAAACCATTGTCTGGTCATGATGTTTTCTGGCCCTCAGAATGGCACATTTTCATTCTCTTTTCTTCTTTGAAGATCTAAAGCGTGTCTAGTTATCCTCTGAGATCTAAACACACAGAAACTGTTTGAATTAGGTTTGCACCACAGATTACACTAACTTGTGCATCAGCATTTGAGTAGAAGGGAATAAATTCATAGGTCATATGGAAGAAGAATACAAGGATAAAAAAAGTACAGCACGTTTACCACCAGCCCCTGTCATGTCCTACATCAGAGCACAATTTCATCATTAACAAGAAACAAGTGGTAGAACATGTGGCAGAATATTAACAGATAAGGGAAATTTGTGTGCTGATTTTGATCTGACTGGTCCTTTATGCAAAAGCACTTTTTACAAACTAAAAGTTACATGTTGCTACTGTATGTGATTTCGTGGAAAAACTGGGGGAAAATCTTCAGGACTTTCATCTGAGGTTTAAAGCCAGAGGCCATGAAGAAAAAGAGACCTGAAAGGTCTCTTTGCAGTTTGCACCTCTATTTTGCTGTGGTTTCAGTTAAAAAGGGTGAAGTTTGAAAAAGCAGAAAAACTGAAATGATTCTCAGATAAGATAAAGCTTACAAAGGTTAGTGAAAAAGACTGGATGTGTTGGATGTTCCTCGTTTGTTTTTTTTTCAGTATCAAATAATAATAAAATAGATTAAAACAATATTCTAACAACTGGTAAGCATCAGTATTTTGTTAGCTTGGCATTTAGGAAAAAAAGCCCCAACACTTCTGCAACTGTTGAGAATGCTTAAGAGCATGACTTGTCTGTCCATCCCTGAGTTGTACCTTGCTTTGAATAGCATTGCCTTTTTCTGTCCATGAAATATTAAGCTGGGCTTGATTCAAAGTTTCCTTATTTGAAAGTCAAGGCTAAAATTTCATTTCTTTTCACAGAACTAAAGGCATCACCAAATAAATAAAAATAACTTTAAAAACTCTCAGAGCCAACAACTTGCACATTCATGGGCTGAACTATTTAATTACAAGCAGGTAGTTATTTCCTAGTAATGACCCTGTTCTTTAGGATCAATGAGCATTGTTAAAATAAGCAAGAAAAAACCTGTAACCTCTTTTGCCTTGTAGAAAACAAGGTCACATCTGCAATTTGGAGTGCACAATCTCTCCATTAGCAGCCTTGGCAAAGGTTTATTATTCTAAATAATTTCCTCCAAGTTACGAGTGTGTCACTTGGCCTGTTACAGACCTGTCCCTACAGTTCACTCTGCTGTTTACCTGTGTATTGTCAGACTCGTTCATGCTGATTGGTGTCAAAGGAAAGAAAAAACAGTTTTTAAAATCAAAGCCTCAGTGTGGAAGGATATAAAGTGTGAAATCCAGATCCATTGCTTTCATTCTGGCTTTAGTGATCATAGAAACCTGCTGTAGGGCAGGACTAATCTGCCAGAAAATTATTATTGAGCCCTGGTAACTCAGATATATGTGCAGACTTGAAAATGTTGTTCTTTGTGCCAACTCCAGGTCCTGCAAGAACCAAACATGGTATCCTCCACCTGGCTCAGAAACGTGCTGCATTCCACTGTAAAGAGGAGGAAGTTTGTTAATTCCCAGGCAGCTGTGAACAATTTAATCTCTTTCCAAAGAGCCCGGCATCCTATTCTAATTGTGAAGTTTCTTGGGGGCTGGATAGTTTGAACAGCTGATGAGAAATAACAGGGCCCTTATTTCAAGGTCATTCCTAAGGATTTGGCCTTGACAGTAACATCTTGATAACAGGGTTGCCAAATCTCACCGCCTCATGATACTTAGTGGGTTTGGAGTTTACTCCTCCATATGCTGGAATGGAGAGGATGAAAATTAGTGTTTGGAAAGCAAGTTTGAAACTTTGAATTACTGCTCTGTGCAGACTTGGAAATCAGGTGGAGAAACACAGTTCTATAATTTAAGGAAGAAGCAATTTCTGTGATTTTTAGGATTGATTTCTTATACTGAAGACTGATGGTTGGCACTTCTGGAATTTCCCAGATAAACTTGCCTGTGAGAACTGAGTTGGTAACTTGGTTTTCTGCACAAGTCCCTCAATTAGTGAATTATTTTCCTCTTAATATTTTTTTTTATAAAAATCACCATCCAAATTCCACACAAGCCATTATTTGCCACCTCTTTGGCAATATATTTAGAAGAGTCAAAGAATCACAAGGAACTAGTTAGGGGAATAAATATCCAGATTTCTTCTGATTTCTCAGAACTTTGTTCTGATTATGAGAAGGTCTCCACAATCAAGAACTGTTGTATAGGTATTTAAACCAGCTGTACTTTTAAACAGGCTTGCACCTGATATGGTTTCCATGGGAGCTGCTTGGTGCTTAGCCATTTGCAAACATGGCTGCTTATGTAGATAATTAAATTACCGTTAGCGAGCACACTGTTCTTCTGACAACCTGACCTTTGGTCTTTCTGGCACACTGGTAGAAGAGTGAAGGAAAATACATCCTTTCTGTGCTTTACAAATTAATCATTTTTTAAGGTTTTTTTTTTCCCCTTTAAAATTAGCTAGATCTAATTTTTGGGATACTCCTAGCTAGTAAAGTTCCTGCTATTTCACTGTATTTTCAGCAGTTACTTGGATTGTTCTGCCCAGCTGTAGATATAGCATTTAATCAGCTTAGTTCTTCTATTTTCAATGGAGTTCCCAAATTTTAAAGCTTTTCTTTTGTTCAGGAAGACATATTGGACTTGTCTTACATGAAAATGTTTAGTAATACTCTCTAAGAACTAGTTTTATTCCATGAGAAAGTACTATGGAAGTACTTAGGAGTCTCAGTCACATGTAAAGTTCAGAGGCAGAATTACAGGAGCTTTGTTTGTGAAGCTGAAGGAGTCAAAGTATCTGGATTAATCTGTAGTGGTTTTGGGACAGTATTTGGAAGGAAGTTCTAAATTCGTTAACCCATAGGTTCAAATGAGCTTCTCAGATCCCAGACAAGGAGGGACAGGATTTTGTTTTTTGAATTCCAGTTTGCCCAGCAATGTCTGAGCCAATTAGGGCCAGGGAGAGAGAACTCCACATGCTGATGGGATTCTTAGGCTTTATCTGGATATCTCTATATATACTTAAATAGGTATATACCTAGATAGATATATATTCCTAAACCAAATACTTTTTCAGCATCTTTGTATATGTGAATAAATATCTGCAAGCTTATAGTATTTTAACTCTCTTATCTGTTGGTCAGTGGGAGAATTTTGAAATTAAAAACTTAAGAAGAGTTTTCACCCCCTGAAAGCATCAGAAAAGTAAAACATTTTTCATCCTAATTTGAACTTAAGCACTGTGGTATTTGTATTAGGCAAGCCTTTTCCACATAGAACATCAGTAATGATACATTTTTTAATGAAAGGTGGTAAACAGCCCTAGAGTTGTTTCTCAGTCCTATGTAAACGCTTATTTCACTAGGCAGCAGGCAAGCTAGCACTCGCCTCTGGGGAAAGCTAACCCTTCATTTTAACCTCAGAGAGAACTGTTCCTCTCAATTGCTTCTGCTTTGGCAGAAGGACATGAAACAATCAAAAAATGTTGCGAATGTTGTTCAACTTTAGATATGTTTTACAACAGAATAATAAAAACAAAACAAAAAATCACCTAGGCTGAAAATGTAAATAAGGAAACAAACAAAAGCAGCTTATAAAACTTCAGGCTTGGATGACACCAGAGTTTTACAGAGTGCTAAAAGAGGATCTTATCCCTCAAGTGTGTCTAAAATGCCATTGAGCCCACAGAGCAGTAAGCAGAAATGGGCAATAATTGTATTGTATTGGCATAACCAGTTTGAAGACGCTTGGCTGGATAATGAAGGGGACACTTTTGTTGTGGAAATTACCTATTACTACAAAGCACCTGATACTGCAAAGTACTTCAAGAAGCACCCAAAAAAGCAAGAAAAGAGAATTCTCTCAATCTGAGGTCACTGGTTGCACCTTTCTTTTGCATTCTGCCATGCAGAGTATCCTGCTCTGGGCTGGTGCAGCCTGGGTTGGCACCGTTGGATCTGCCAACAGAGGAAGGATTAGCAACTAGGCTGTGGAAAGGAAAATTCAGTCTCAGCTGTTTGCAGTCATCTGAGAGCTTGTGGTGATCCATGTCATGCTGTTTGTGCTCGCTGCAAAATGCATACACCTTGGGGGAAAATATTAGTAATCTGGGCACAAGAGCTACAGACTTTCCGGTAGAATAATCTGCATCACATATTTGGCTCTGTTTTCTCCTGGAAGAAATAGGAAGCCCCCTTGCTCTGTGTAGTCAACCATCATTCATCTTACTATTGTATTTTAAAGGACATTTTCCACAAACAGCAAGGATGCCAAGGCAACTGCTGTGCACTAATGATATATGTGGGACCTTAATCTTCCCCTGTTAATACAGAGATGAGAGTCATGAAGATGATCTAAGGGAGAGAGCAGGAAAACTCTAGAAAATCTGCAAAAAACAGCAATATTAAGGGGAGCTCATCCAGAGCTCATGACAACCCCAATCTGACACATGATGACTTGAAAAGTCGTAACAGAAAGAAGTTCACTTTCACCATGGGCATTCCTCTTGAACAGACACCCCACAAAAAAACCAAACTCCATGGTGCTGAGCAGCACATATCTTGCAAAGCTCATGGGAGTGATGCCACTGGTAGATGGGGTCCCTTCACCCCAGAGGTGGCTGAAACTGAACAAGCAAAACCAAAGCTTCTTGCAATTGCCTTTTTTTTTTTTTTCAGCACACAAAACTAATGTTTTTTTCTTTCTTCATTCCAATTAAAAACAACTGTGGAGAAATTAACCCCCTTCTCCTGCTTTTCCTCCTTTGATACCATTTGGCAGTCCAGTCTTATGCTGGTGAAACTGGCTGGTAAATGTCTTGGGTCTGACACTCCTGCTGTTATTCTTGCATGGGAAACTCCCTTACTTTTAACCCTCTCCCTTGTGCATCACACTCAGGTAACAAAAATAGTGCATTATCAGTCCCAGCTTGGACAATGCTTCCTCTCCTGTTCTCCAGATCATCTTGTTCTTTCTCCTATACCCTCTCCTTCACCCCCTATTCTTCCTTTGGGAATGAGCAGAGGTAAGTGCCCAGCTGCCTGAACTGTTTCCTAGATTCCTGTTAGCGGAGATTGGGAAGATGAAAGGCAGGGAAAGGTGTGGCAGAAATTACACTGCTATCTCCTCCTTCTGCTTTATCTCTTCTCCCTTGCAATCCCTTGAAATCTGGCAGGAAAATACTGCATGCCTGTCAGCTTCAAAGCAGGAGAAGAGAAAAACCCCTTCCTCTCTGAGCTGTGGTCGTATCTCAGGATGGATGACTTCCCACACTTCTCTGGGAGAATCCCTGGCTGCTCCAGTGTTCTATGGGGGCATACAAACAGCACTAAAATCTGTACAGGAGACAGGATGATGTTCCCCCTCTTTCTCCAAGTTCCTCCCTTCCTGTATAACCCTGTCTTCCTCCTCAGGAGGTTCCAGCTCCTCACCTTGGCACACGGTGATGCCCTAGTCAGGGCACCAAGTGCTGCAGCCATCTGCCAGGACTGATCTCCCTAAGCCACACGTAGGGGAATCTGCACTTTCAGCCATGTGTCCTTGCAAGTGTTTGAGCAGAACAGTGCCCAGCCCTTGCCAGTCTCAAGTATTCATGGCCACAGGATGTTACCAAACAAAGCACAAAGAGAAAAAGCCTTGATTTCTTTTTTTTATGTTATTTTTTTTTTTAACCAGCATATCTGGGAGTATTCACTTAACTTATGGGTTTGGGTTTTCAGACTGCATTTGTTTCCAAGTCCTGTTCTGCCTCCCTCTTCTCCCACTGCCCTATCCATTCACCCTCCATCCCAAACAAAAGGGCTAAGGATGACAGTTTTCTCTCTTTGAAATCTGAGAATCTCTTCATTCCTGGATATGAGGCACTGGGAAGTATACTGGGAGGTGAGGGAAGAGGCTTGGCAATCCAAGAAAGAATGCAATAAACCAGTCATTTCCTTTCAAAGCATTAAACTCCACACCCTAGAGTTAGTGGTCTTTATGACAGCCTGGTCAAACAGAAAAAGAGTCAGAAAAGCAGAGGAGAAAGGTCCTGTTTCCAAACTGATGCATAGTCAAGGTGCCAAGTGATTGCATTTGCCACAAACTGGGTTAGCTTTGAGCTTGAAGGAGAAAGAATGGCAGGTTTTTAAGTACTGCTTCTGGGCCTGGCATCAACACTTCTGTTGCCATAATGAGTCGGGCATCAGAAGCAACACACACGCAAGGATGCAGGCCAATGCCTGGCCAAATAGAGATGGGGAAGAAGGGCTGAACAATAAATGCATGTGGCAGGGAAGAAGGACTCCATCCCCACAAACCTTTTGAGACAATAACCTCAATTTCCTGCATTTCAGCAAATAAAGTCACTTGGAAGCAAAACCAATGAAAAAACCCTCTGTAGAAATCTGTGTAAGGTTAATTTGCCAGAGGCAGACCTTGTTCTGTAATTGCCATTTGCCATGTTCCACAGCCACAGTCCCCAAATGCTCTTGTGCGTTTCCCATCGGGCAAGCACACACACGATTAAGAACATTTGAGCAGTCATCCTTAGAACTGTGAAAAGGAGAAATCCTTAAATGAAGGGAAATTAGTCTTCTCGGCCTCAGATGCTCCTTCCCCTTGCTATCTACCAGGGCTCCTGAAGGGCTGCTGGATGACAGGGGACAGATAACTGGCTCTGGGGACAGGCTGAGGGATAGACAGTGCATTGATGGAAAACATCTGAAACTCTGATTTGAACCTTTTCTTGGGGCTCCATCAGGAACTGAGAAGTCCAGAGACATATTATTTACCACTTCTTACCTACCTCAGCTATAAAGTAACTGATTTGTTCTTTCCTGCCTCATACTTCCACTGTTGTTGTTGCTCCTATTTTCAGACCATCAGTTCTTTTCTGCCTCCTTTTCAGCTTGTATCACCATGACCTGGAGAACTGATATGCATTGCCTAGGCTCTCTTTTTCTCTCCAACAGTTCACCAAAAAAAAAAAATGGTAATGAAGGATGTATTTACTACAAGATATTACAGCAACCTGCTAAGCAACTAATACAAAATGAGCAGCTACAGAACTCTAAGGGATCCCCCGAGTCCCTCCCATTCTCTGTTTCTAGGCTTCTTTGGCTGTTTCAGTAACTGCCTACCCTTGGCAGTTTGACCAAGTGGCTGATTAATGCAAGAGTCTTCATTTCATTTAATGTAAAGATGACCTACCCAAGCCACCACCCCAGTGAGACCACCACCACCTCAGTGCTGTGCAGCTACAAGTGAGCATCACTTCTTTCATCTTGGGTATACCATGGAGACTGCTTCCATCTTAGGACTTAGAGCGACCTGCTACAAACTTTTGCCTTACAAAATCAATTGTGTGACATTAAAACCCTCTACTAAAGCACTCAGAATTCAGTGACCATGTTTAAGAACCCCTGGTACTTCCATTTCCATGCTGTTAGACAGTGGTAACACGATACAAGCCAAAATGGTGAGGTCACAGCTCCAATGGGAACACAGCAATGAGGTCCAATATCCACAAAGAATCCACATTCACATGCTATTGTTCTGGAGTCAGTTAATGATTAACAGGAATTAACTCCTGTGCCTTATGGACATCATAACAGGGTTTCTCTAAAATACAGGGATACACAGACCTACTGTAGGGTATTTGAGAGTATATTCTTCCAGACTACATAGTGCTAAAAATGAGAAATTTTACAGAATGTTAAAAAAAGTGAATAACTCCTGACTTTGCTGCCCAAGACCAGGCATTATTTCACATGTAGAACTTTGGTGTTGCAAGTCATGTCTGTCTTGTGTGATCCCATGTGCCTGCTGCAACTAAAGAGAATGTGATAAGGCAGAAGGAACATGATCAAGCTTTGATCTAAGGATGGATCCCGACTCTCTTATTATACTGAGAATTCATGGGCACCAACTAGAATATGGTAAACTTGCTCAGCAAATTAATGGCAATTAATGCCAGTTGCCCAACACTGGAGTCTTCCATACAGCCACATCTACAATAATCTGTTTCCCCACTAGTCAGATTACAGCCAGCATGGCTGTGCTGATTCTCCCACTGCCACATTTCCTTCTGCACTTAATGATCTAATCACATCCCCTGTTTTCTACAGGGCCTTTGCCTCATTCAGTGCCCAGGATGGATGGGACTCATTGAATAGGCATCTGTAGTCTGACAGTTTGTCTGTCGATTTGCCTGGAGCTGGATCTATCCTTTGATTCTATTTCTGGCTCTACCACAAAGTTCCTATGTTAAGATACTGGACTAGTCACTTAAACCAAACCAAAGTGGGCACCAAGAGCCTCCTCTTTTTTATGCTGCAAGTGCCTGACTCTAATCACTTGAGATCTCATTTGTGCAAGTGATACACACTCATTGCATGCAACTGGGGCAGAATGCTACAAAAATGCTAAATATTCTGAAAAAGACACTCAGCAGCTCTGACTTAAAATGAGTAGACAATTTGAGCTATGATCTCCCTGGACTTCCTTTCATATATGCAAAATACTTCTCCCAGCATGAGGACAGTATGTCTTTGGAAAATGCTATTTCTGAGGTTTCAAATCCCCATTAGGACAAAAAGAAAACCACTCAGTTCTAAGGGGAGGACCTCTCATACAGCTTCCAGGTGTTCAGTTGTGCTACGTAGGTACTTGAATCAGCAGACTTTGGGCATGTCTAGGTCATTTCTACACAGTTTAACTGATAAACTTTTCCCTGCCAGTATTCCAGCAAAAAGCTTCAATTTGACAGAACTTATCTTGTGAGACAACTCAGTACATGTTTCCCAGCTGCACTGCTGAGGCTATGGCAGGACTGTCTGGGAAGAATGTTCCAGTCCCGCTGTACACCTTTCTGTCTCCACAGGTTTGTGTTCTGGGGGAAGTCAAACTAGGCTTGGAAAGGCACCTCTTTCATCTAAACTCTGCTGTACCAACCGTGGATGGTCCAGGGGAGCTCACCAGGCTCTGGTCATTGTGCCATGCTGCAGATGCAGAGAGTGACCAATCTCCTTGGAAATCCTTGTAACTCTGAGTTGCTCAGAAGGGTACGTGGCTTCAGACTTAGGAGAGTCAACTGGTACAACATTATAGAAACAATTTGAATGAAGCTGCCACCTGTGTAAATGCCAATGCTTTATCTACCTTCTTCACACACATATGTCCCTGTCCACGCTACACATCAATCTCTTCCTCCTTCAGGAACAGCCCCTCAGAAGAGAGACTTATCCTGCTTCAGGGCCAGTGTCCAAGGGTGGCAAAGGGCCTTGAGTGTCCCTATTCACTAGACAATACAAAAGCAGGTGTAATCAAAGCTGTTCCAAGGAGAGAACACAGTCATCCCATCTCTCCTGGACTCCAGCCAGGTATTTCTAGATCCTTCTCCAGCAAAACTTCCCATTGAAGCTTTTGAGAGATGAGAAAATTTAGGCAAGGCTATTAAAAGAGATGGAAAGATTTCAGGAGGCCGTGGCAGCAACAAGAGGCTTTGCTGTCCGGGTTCTGTGCACATCACTTCCAACAGGGATCAGTGCAACCTGGCATTAAATGATGTTACCGTGGGAGCGGCTCCTCTCTGCAGCATGCTACAGTTTCTCCTGCAGTGTCAAATTTGGTATCATTCTGACATCTGGTCTGTGGCACTCATCCATCTGTTGTAACTGAGTAGGTGTTGGGTGGGGTTGGCAGGAGAGGCTTGTTTAAGTGTTTGTTTTCATCCTGTAGAGGAACTGCAGAGCCAGCTCAGTAATTAATTAAATACTTGTCTTTAAAACAACAACAACAAAAACCATAAAATAAATGTGCACTAATATTCTGAAGAAATAGTGAATAAGGCAGCTGGTGCTTCTCACTGCTAAAACACGCAGGCTTTGATCCCATTTCTCCTTGGTTCTGTGTTGTTTTAGGAAGCCTTCCCCATCGGGCTGGCACTCTGGTTTCTATTCCTGACTCAGCCAAATGCCTCCTGGCTGAATTTGGATAGGTCACTCCATCTTCTGTGCAGCAGTTTCCCTTGCTGGAAAACGCATCCAAAGTGAAACACCTCTTTTGTTACTGACTGAAATCTGCTGATACAAAATGCAGGGGAAGAGGTGGAAGGTATCATTATTATCATTGCCTTGCTTTGTGATTATTCTATTCAAATAATCACAGCTTTCAAGTAACTTTTGGTGTCATCTGCTCATAGGGAAAGAGGTTCTCCTGAGCACAGTGGAAACACGTCCACAACTTCCTTTGTTGCTGCCTCTCCAGGGAAATCTGTGCCTTTTGGAAACTTGTTTATTTTATTCTCAGAATGGAGCACAAAAGCTCTTCTCTCTGTTTAGCTGCCTGCCCATAACCATTCACAAACGTGTGGTGTACCAAGCAACCCTTTCCTCCTCCGTGTGCAGTCAGGGAATGCTCCACCTGCTTGGCTTTAACTTCTGAATAGACCCTGGTAATCATTTCTTTGCCTTGGAACACTGACTCCTGCTGTTCCTTTTGCCAGTCTACCAGGACACAGTTGCACTTTTTATCTAACAACCAGTTTCCCCCTGTTTTGTGACCAGTTTCGAGTGAAGAAGCTATTGATAGCACTTATTAAAGCTTTCAGCAGAACATGTAATTGCAAATGTAATAGACAACCACAGAAACAGGGAACTCCCTATACATAGCTCACCATAGCAGGTTTTGTCCAGTGTGTCTAACCCTGGTAAGGTTCTGGCCACCTCCAAGGAAACCCTGGCACAGAAAAGGATGCTTGGAGCAGCTTGAAAAGTCCTATTTTGTGGCTGGCAGCCTTGAATGCCAAGTTCATTAATACTCAGAATCTATGTGAAGATGTGCACCTACCTATGGAAATTACATGATCTGCCCTTGAGAACAGAAGAGCAGCCTGGGATCTGCCTGGTCTCTTTCCTCCCTTCTCCTTCTCACACACATATAGCAAGAGATGTACCCAGTGGTGAGTCTCTGTAGAGGAGTTTGTGGGAAGCTCATCACATGTTGAGTGATTCCTACTTTCTGGTGGCCCCTGGCAGGCCCCTGGCTGCTCAGCACTCTCACAGGTTAGTAGCTTTGCACCCAAGATTATCAATCCTGCTAAACAAAACAGAAGTCAAATACTGGACTTTTAAATGATATGTCTTACAAAACACTCTGTAAGAACAAGAACAGAAGCATTCACAGGAGACACTGATTTTAAAGGACAAAATGTGACCTTCCTTTTTTTTTTTTTTCCTTTTGGTTAAATAACAACAACGAAAAAATCAACGTTGGCATTATCACCTGAAGTCATCTACATTTTACCTATACTGTCACTCTTTACTGCCAAGGAAAGGTGGAGGAATTAAATTTATTTCATTTGCACATTAGATTAGGCAGAGAAGTTTTGTATTATTTCTTAGTTTGTGGTCTAATGAATGTACTGGATGTTGGAACAAAATTCCTCTTCTGTTTCTTCACAGTGATTTGTCTCATAATAAACTTTTAGATTCTTCTCTAAATTATTTCCCTTTCTGTAATTAATTCTTCTGGTGACTTTCAGCCCCTGAAGTGCCTCTAGTTACAAAATTAAAAATCAGAGTATTTTGAACTCAAGTCATTGCTAAGAAACTCATAAAACTGATGTCCCACAATATTGTATTTAATATGAGGTGAAAGGAGCTTATTCTGTGCTTTAATCACATCCTATGAGAATTTAAGCATCTCTTCATTTCTTTCTTGCCCACCCCAGGACTGACAACATTTCAGGTATCCCATACTCAACTGAACACTTTTCAGTGGCAGCCTTGCAGCAGAACATGACAGCAGCAGGAATAAGGGAAGGAAAATACACCAGAGCTGCGAAAGGAACCTTTGGATTACAAAACTTAGAAATTTTTATGAACAAAAGACACGAAGGGAGCAGTACAGTTCTCCTTAAAAATGGATCTCAGCTTTGCTATAGGGCCCCAAGTCCAGTCTACTCACAGCCTTCTCTCCTGTCTCTCTCCCAGGGGCCTGGATTAATGTCACTGTGCCAGCTCCATGCTGGCATTTGCTGCCAGTTGTATCCTATAGGACATTCCATTTGGTATCAAAATATAACTCCTCTTAGCTTTACATTTGCTGGCTTTATTTCTATACCATGCTATACAACAGAATAATATTGTATTTCTGATCTTTCTGAGAACATTGCCCTGACTGTTTCCCTTTGCAAAGGTAGGGAAACTCATGGAAATAGGTGGGAGAAAGCTAGAAAAGATGAATCTTCCAGGAACAACACCAGCTTGTTACAAACTAACACTGCCACACAAACCATTTCCTAATACTATAGAAGAGTAAAATGAAACATATGACTTTTTTTCTGAACTGTACTCATTAGATCATCTACCTTTACCTTATCCTCAGTCTTCTCTCTAAACAAACATCTTGTACCCAGCCAGCTGGTGGCTTCCCACACCTTTGTGGTTCTGTGTGTTTTGGATCCTTTCTGTGTTTAACTTTTGTACAACAAGGTGACCAGATCAGTGCTCCTGGGACTCTCTCCTTGCAGCAGCCCCCCAGCACTGGGTGAGGAGCCTGGCTGTGTTACAGGAGCCCCCTCTCACTGACCCCTGGGGGTGCCTGGAGCTTCTGCAGCTCTGCCTTCAGCAACCAGCCACCAGAGTCTGCCCCTTCCACCACTGCTCTGCTTCACATGACGAGCAAAATAAGACTTTAAGAGGTATTTCAGCACCTGAGAGTATATGCAGAGAATTCAAAATATTCTCACATTTGTCACTGTCTTAAGTCTTATGAGGAGCAGCTGAGAGATCTGGGGTTGCATAGTCTGAAGAAAGGAGGCTGAGGGGAGACCTCGTCCCTCTCTACAGCCACCTGAAAGGAGGTTGTGGAGAGGTGGGTGTTGGTCTCTTCTCACAGGTCACAACTGGTAGGACAGGAGGAAATGGCATCAAGTTGTGCCAGGGGAGGTTTAGGTTGAACATGAGGAAAAACTTCTCTAAAGGGTTATCAAAGACTGGACCAGGCTGCCCAGGGAACTGGTTGATTCACCATCCCTGGATGTGTTTAAAAGCCACCTGGATGTGGTGCTTAGGGCTCTGGTGGAGTTAAGGCCCTGGAAGAGTTAGATAATGGTTGATGATCTGAAAGGTCTTTTCCAACCACAGCAATTCTATCTGTGTTATCAAAGTATAAACTAATGTCACCTTCCTCTTCAGATAACTGTGTTTGGGTTCCCAAGTGTTTCAGAGTCTTGGCTCACCCTGAGTGACCAAGGGGACAGGCAAATTTGACACATGTTTTTACCTCCAAATGTCCCACCTTATGGTTCTGATAACTCATAAAAGTTTTAAAGATCACCCCTGGTCCTGTCTGTGGTAATTCTACTGCCTCCTGTGCTAACCCTTTACTCTTTGTCCCTGCAACACTTGCTTTCTTTTTTAAAACAGATGCTAGAGCAGAATTTTGCACCTCACCTCACAGCTGCTAGACTTTCTAACAGCATCTTGTGACAAAAGTTATCAAAGGCTTCCTGAAATTTCACCTAAAATTTAATATAAATGGTTCTGCAAAATCCATTACTTCATTGAGATATTTCAAGGATGTTTTTAGAGAGTTAAAATAGGCATGCTTTTCTGTTACTGGATTGCACATGCTCATGTGCAGATTTTCTAACTCACTAAATTATATTCCCATCTTTCTTTTTTATGTGGCCGAGATGATCTTAAAATACATTCAATGTTCCACTGATCTGCTATAGCAGAATAGTCTATTTTTAAGGAAAACTTGCACTATTCTGTTAACAGCTATCAGCCTTGATTGATGCCATCTGCTCTGGGAGGTTTGTTACTTCAGCATGTCAATCCTGCAGTTTCTCTCTGATACCTCAATGTTTGACAGGCTCCCCATCTTTAGTAATTAAATAAAATACGTAAAGAGTGAATGATTTCCAATCAGTAAAGACTGGTTGGAAAATAGAATGCAGTACCTGCAATACTTTTTAACTGCCCCTTTGATCCAGCAATCCACTAATTATCTTTCACATGTTTATATTTCTCATTTGTTTGCAGAAAAGTGTCTGTTTGCACTTGAAATTTCCCCTCAGCCCTCCTGTTTCCCATCTTTCATTTCTCCTTGCCCATTTATGTTCCTTTCTCTTGGGTTAGCCAGGGATAGATTTCCTTTTCCTGGAGGTTACCTGTTTGGTTCATCATACTGTGTTTGTTTTTTCTTGCCTTCCTGCTTCCTTTTTGGTTTCGGGGTATGCATACCTTCTGTGATGCAATTATGGTATGCTTAAGTAGTTCCATGTTGAGGCTAAGGATTGTAATGTCTTCACATCTGACTCGTTTCCTTCTCTGAACCTCTTTCCAACTGCCTCCTCCCTCCAAATCCAAGAAATTTAAAGGATTATATTCTAATTGCAGTGCAGTTTAAGGGTTAGCCAGCTATCAGATTTCTATCTCCACCCTAGAAGGCTTTGTATGAAGTTTCTTTCTTGTGATTTACTGAGGTGGGGGGTATTTGCATCAGCTTCCTTGTGCAAGACTGGCTCAGACCCAGGTCTCTACACTTGTAGATACTCCATGAAGTGCAGTTGTGACACAAACAAGCAGCAAATGCAATTTCAAATTAAGGTCCTGCCAAGGCACTTTGAAGGGAAATTATTCAGATTTCTTATGTCTGAGATTATTCAGACAGGTCAGGCCATTTGCTGCTGGAGCATGCTTCAGAGAGTTCAAGGGCACTAGCAGGTTATTGGAACAAAGCTGGATGTGTTATCAGGCTGGCACTCTCCTGGAAAGGAGGAGTTAGTTGTTTTGTCTTTTTTTTTTCTTTTTTTTTACACCATGATCTTGTTTAACCATGTTTGCTAAACAAGAAACTTGGAAGAGAATAAGTTAAATCCTGGTTTAAAACCAAGAGACACACATGCTTTGTTTTAGCATCTCCCTGCTATGGTAGAACAAACTGCTTTAATCAGTTTCAGAGACCCTGCCCAGCTCTGGAACCTAGAGGAAGAAAAGAGGCCTTTAAAGGAAAATGCCAGGAGCACTGAGAAGGGGGGAAACAAGAGGATCAGGGAGGGAAGAAGTGACACGTGCCTGTTCACATCCTGAAGTCAGGAGCACAATCCATACAGGAGGTGAAAAGGGGGATAAACGGGGAAATGGCCAGTCAAGGTTCTGAATGCAAAGCAATGGATTGCTTATGGAGGCTGCCCATAAACAACACCGAGTCACTGGCATGCAAAGCTGCAGCCAAGTCAACCCAGCTCCCTTAGCGTGGGGCACCTGGGAGAGCTTCAAATCTGGATGCTAGATCCAGTCCCATCCTAGCTCTGCAAGAACCTGCTTCCCTTCCCTGTGAGCCAACCAGGCAGCCAAGCAGGAGCTCTGCACCCTCCAAGCCACAGCCCCAGTTTGGGTGTCTGGGGAGCACAGCAGGCACAAGTGCCACCACACACAGTGGAGGTCACATCAGAAAGAGCATCTCTGACATCAGCACAGAGGTAGGGGGGTTATTTGGCTGTGGCTAACTGAAATCCATGGGAAAAGTGTCTCATTAATTGCAGGACTGACACCAGCACGGGGGAGGAAGAGGCAATCTTCAGTTTTATATATGTTCTTTGTGGCATTTGTAGCAAGGCAACATTACATTCACTTGACTTCAGCTTTAAAAGGAGATGTATAAAAGAGAATAACAACACTAATATATTTTAGGGCACATAAATTTTTTTTAAATGGAGTTTTTTTTGAAACTGACCCTTGGCAGCCTGTTTAAAAGAGCTTGAAACTATCTGAACTATGCCAGGAAAAAAAAAAAAGAAAGAAAAACATGCCCAAAAGGGCTGCAAAATCACTTCAGTAATAGATGACTTTTAACTTTACATCAGAAAATGTTTGGCAGGCATAATTTTAAAGTGTTAGGGAAATGTGTGTGATAACTGCTTGGGTGAAAGAGCAAATGTAGTCCGCAGTGAGATTTATCAAATGTTCACATCAGCAATCAGAATCTGGCAGGGCCAGCTGCCCGTGGACAGGGGCAAAGAGGATCATGGCTCTAAACTTTGAAAATTTAATGAAGCCCGCTGATTTCTCACAGGAAATTTTTCTTTGAGCATGTTGATGTGTCATGGGAATGCTAGCGAGCAGAAGGCTCTGACAAAATGCCAGCTATAAGGCATAAGGGAAACAAAACCCTCCAAGCCCCACCAAAGGCCAAACCACACTTTTCCTCTTTTAAAGCTGCAAAGATTTCTGATGCACAAAACCCCTGAGCATCCTGATGCGTTATCCTTAATCACACAAGCAGGCCCACTGACGTGATGGGGGTTATCAGGAGGGGGCTTGCAGGATTGACCCTTTTTCAGACAGGCCAGCAGAGCACAGAACTTCCCAGGTCTGGCGTGGGAATGTGCACAGAGGCTTGAGCCAGTCAGCAAAAGGAGCAGGCAGTGCTGTCAGGGGTGTTGATGGGAGTAGGAGCTTACAAAAGGGAAGAGGGACATTGAGGAAAAAAAAAAAAAAGAGAAAAAGAAAAAGAAGGCAGTTTAAACCAGAATGTAGTTATCCTTGCTCTCATTCTACAAATAACTGTCTTGCTTTTTCTATTCTGCTGCAGTAGCACCCTACCAAAGAAGTGCATTCTTTTTGCACCTAGTGTGGATGCCCAGAGAGGTTGTGGAGTCTCCTTCTCTGGAGACTTTCAAGAGCTGCCTGGACCTGTTCCTGTGTGACCTGCCCTGGGTCACCCTACTCTGGTCTGGTTGGGCTTGATGATCTCCAGAAGTCCCTTCCAACCTCTACAATTCTATGATTCCAAAGTAGGTTTTCTAGTTCAGACACCTCAAAGATTCCCTCTCCCAGTGCTTGAGATGTGGCTGGTTTGCACCAAGTGATGATATTTGGGAACACCTTTGCTTGTGAGATCCCTTGGAGCTTTGTGGCTGTGACAGCAGCACACACCCAGCCACAGGGATGCAGGTTCCTGGGTGCTAGAAATGCTGAGGCACCAAAGGACACACCAAGGCAGTGAGATGCTCCAGACTTTAATGGGCTTTTGGAGTGTGATAGAGGTGCTAGAAATACATAACAGCCAGGCCTAGCTGAAAACATCAGAGGAGGGAACCAGATGGGTGAGTCTTATGTTTCTTGTGAGAGTCTTGACAGAGTGTGGATAATTAGTTCATTTAGACTGGAGACAAGCCAGCAATACCTTAGTCTTGATCCCACATGTGGGAAATATGAGTGGAAGTGAGGGGTACCCAGTGCCTCCCAGGAACGGGCCATGTCCTACACGTAAAAGGTCGGAATTTGATTCTGTTTTTCACTTTCAGCAGGACTGTGCTGGCTTTCCAAGTCCCCAAGGACACATGAAAGCCATGTGTGTTTGGTCCAAATCGTTTCTAACTCATACTTTCCATATGAAGTTCACCATAAAATAACAAAGAGAAATTACTTAATTGAATTTGTTTGGAACCCAATATCAGAGGAGTGTAACAAATAGAAAACAGTCAAGCCACATACAATCAAACAGGGAGAAGTTACAAATTTCAACACACATGCAGCTGCCTTGTGGAAAAAACAATCAAAACTACTACATTTAATATGTCTTTGCTTCTCTAATAATTTCCATCCAGACACACGGAAACTCAACATATTTTGCTTGAATTTTCCCCATACCTTTTCCTGGGACTATGAGGGAAACAGTGGATCTCTGCAGCTGAGGGATTAGCCCAAGGTCACAGGGCAGGAGATGTGGAAGCAGAACTTTGGACTCTTGGTGATGTACTTTAACCACAAGACCATCATTCAGCCTCCTTCACGCTGATGACTTTGGAACTAGCTTTAAAAGATCCAGTGAGACGCAATGATGGGAGTGCTAGATAGCTACACTAGATAGCCAGAGGCAACAGAAATGATTAGAGACATGTGGGGGTATTTCTAAACAAAAAGATTAAGACCAGAGCTATTTCATTTAGAAAGGAAAACAGTAAAAGATGATAGAATTGAGGTATATAAAATAATGAATGGTGTGAAGGAGAAATCAGATGCCCTTCACAAAACAAGGGGGCACCTAATGGAATTTGAAAAGTCATTAGCTTATAAATGGATAGAGATAAGCTGGAGAGTGATATCCTTAAGGAACCTGGGGAACTCTCAGTTGCAGGACATTGATGTAAATAGTTCAAGAAGATTAAGGAAAAAGGGAAAAATTGTATACAGCAAATAATACAGATTTTTAAGCTAAAGAAAACACTTCTTCAAAGCTACAGGTTTCCCTTGAAAGAAGCACCTCTTTCCCTGAGAAAGAACTCACTTTGTTTATTCCTGCTTGAGTCTCACCTGCCTGAGTGCAAAGGCCCAGCAAAAACTGCTGCTGCTTCCTCACATGCCCTCAAAACAGAACCACTCCAGCCTACACGTTTCTCAGGAAGCCTCTTCCTCAGAACAATATCAACATTCTTAGAAATTCATTTTTCTGCTAAGAGCAAAAAAACACATCCTCATTTTGCCTGCAGGAATTCTAAGCTGTCTTTGCACCTTAGAGGCCACCATGAAGAAGAGCTGCAGGTTACAAAAGGTTGCACTGTCTTGTTCTTTTCCCTTCAGCTCACATCTCCAGCCACCTACCTCCAAACTCCACTGCTTCTCTCCCTCTTTCTCCAGAGCCAAGCTGCAGATCCAAGTAAGATAAGAGCTGGATTTCATCAAGGACCATCTCTTGGATAGCTAGGGTAAATCCATCAGCCTTTGGCTTGTCTACACAAAATGGAGCCTTAACTCTTCAGGTCTTCCTTTTGACTCTCTTTGAATCATTCCATTGGTCCTTCAACTGCCAATTTTCACCTGTCTTCAAGTCTCCCTAAGTCCCTGCATCTGTAGTTCCCTTTGCCACTCAGGCTGTTAATTGTCCTCTGTTGATCCAGCCTCCCCTTTTCTCATTTTCTGCTGCAATGGCCTTGGTGCCTTCACCTCAGTCACCAGCTGGAACTGAGGCCTTGACATCACCCATAAGACCCCCTCCAACTGAGGCTGTGAACCTGCCTAAACCCTTCTCCCTTTTGCCACCACTTACAGCATCAGGCTGCTGGAGATGAATGGTGTCAAATTTACCTGTTATTAGCAAGCTAGGAAGGTCAATTTACCTTGTGTGAGTGGTCCTTCATGCACAGATTCCCTCTCTCCAGTGTTTAGAAAAGTGTTTGGTATAATGGGGTGCATAATGGTTTAAGAGATGATAATGAATTAGCACTGGTCCTGGGTGCTGAATGGATGGACCATCAATCTCTCTTAAGACATCTTAACTAAACCTCTTCAAGAGTCTTGGGTTCTTTAGGAATCTGTACACCTTGGGGAGACTGCATTGGAATTTCAGAGACTCCCATTTCATTCCTTCACTTGGAGCAACCACAGCAATCCCACCTCCCTCCCCTGATGGCTGTGGGTCACACGGGTGGGCCTGTGCTCCCTTGGTAAGGCTGATAAGCACAAGACCCCCTCCACCTACTGCAGCTGCCAGGTTCAGGTCACACGGGGAAATGAAGCTGGTTTTATTCCCTAGGAGCAGTTTGCCTTCACTTTGAGCTGCTTTAGCAGTCCCTGGGTACATTGGTTTCCAACAGTTATTTATATGTTCTCAACATCTGCCACTCCTCTCTTCCCACTGCTCCTCTGGCAACACTGATAGCAGGAGCTATTATTAATTACTGGTTGAATACCTGCAGTGCTCTGCTGCAGCAGGAGAGATGGTGCTTCCCCAGCAGGATTTCTAAGCTGGGTATCCAAGTAAACTAGTGAGCAGAAAGTTCTCCAGGTGATTGGATGATGAAGAGGATGGTTTGCAATTAATGTTTGTAAGAGAGAGAGGAAAAGAGAAAAGGGCTCTTTGCTCAAGTTTCTTTGAGATCTCTCCTTGTTGTAAAGTGTGATGAAAATAAAGTGAATGCCATTAATTAAATGAGAGGCAAACTGAGCATTAAAGGTCTAACTTGAAAAAAAAAAAACACAAACCCAAAACTATAGAAATAGTTTTGCAGCTGGAACTGAGAATAAATGAGAGATCCCATCTAAAGAGCAAATGCTGCCACTGACAAATATGTAAAAAGTTCACTGATCATAAAAACAGACATTGACTGAGAATTTTTCTTCTCTGAAAAAAATAGGATTTTTTTTTAAATTTTCCTATCAGATGGTCTTTTTCAAGTTTCCATCTAAAGAAAATTCAAAATAAATAGTGAGTTTCAGGTGTGAGAAAAATCTGCTTTTCAGTTTTGTGAAAGAAGCTCATATAGATTTTTTGACAACTTCTTTTATATACATATATTAAAACATATGGTTTATTTTCTTTAAAGAAAACCCCACCTTTTCTCTACTGACAGAACTGTTGATGAAAACAGTCACTCATAGCCTATTGGAACTGTGCAGGTAATGTCACTGAGGTGAAGGGCTGGCAGTGCTTTTTTTGGTAAATACTCTCCAAGCAGCCCAAGTTTTACTGACATGTCCAAAGCAGAGAATTACCACATTCACAGTCTCACCTTCAATGCTAAATCTTCTTGTAATGTACCAGAAATTGTTCTTGGAAAGTATTTCCTAAACAGGAACAGTTTATATCCCTGTCCATTGTCATTTAGCTTGAGCAGTTCCTTCTCTCTGGGATTCAGTGCCTATGTGTATTTATAGAGAATATATCACTATAGTCATATCACTTTCCAAACACACTTTGCTAACACACACATTCAAGCCTCTTCTAATCTACTTTCAAAAGACAGACACTTCATTCCCTGATCATCCTTTAGCTGCAGTTTGAGCTCTAGTTCACCTTGCTCAGAGATCCCAGAATGGCTTGAGTTGGAAGGGACCTTAAAGATCATCTCATTCCAACCCCCTGCTGTGGGCAGGGACACATCCCACCAACCCTGATCTGAGCCTCATCCAGTCTGGTCTTAAACACTTCCAGGGATGAGGTGTCCACAACTTCTCTGGGCAACCTGTTCCAGTGTCTCATATCCCTCATAGTACAGAACTTCTTCCTACTGTCTAATCCAAATCTGTCCTGTTCTAATTTAAAACCATTGCCCCTTGTCCTACCACCACAAGATGGGTGCTCAGAGCTACGCACTGTTCTCTGGATTGTTTCACCTTGTTCCTTACACAGAAGCAGTAACATTTCTCATGTCTGATGGAAATACCTCACCCGAGACAACCTCCCATCATTTCTGCTTCACCAAATCACAAAGTGGCTTTGCAGTTCTTCTGTGAGAACTGAAAGTGACAAGTGAGGTCTGGCAAAACCAATTCCCAGATTTGTCTCCCTGTCAGCTGGCTGTTTGATAGGGGTAACCACAACCACAGAGTCAAGACTGAGGTGCATGCTCCTGAGCCTACATACTACCAGTTACAGCCCCACATGTCAGTCATCCTGCAGACCATCCTGAATTGCACCAGTGAAAATTAAGGAAACCTCATAAATGCCTCAATTGAACCCGAGATCTGGGTCAGAACCGAGTCACCGATGCTGGCTGAGGGACAGGTAAAGGTCTCATTGGAGAACCAGAAGCAGAAAGAGCCATGAACCTGGAGAGACAGAACTTGTTTCCCTATCATCCTGGGGAACCCTGCTGGGCAGTGTTACTTTCTGATTTTTTCAAAGCCTGTTCCTTTTTCATGTGTTGGGCAAGGAAAACAAGTTGTGTAAAAGCCATCAAATAATTTGTCAGGATGAGCTGTCCTTTGCTGTAACAAGCACTTCCAAAGTTTGCATCCCTCACCTGCAGACTTTGGCTACAAACAAACCACCTGCAAAGCCACCTTTGCACCAACCTGCCAGCCACATCAAACCAGGAACTTCCATTGCCAGTGGGAGCAGCCAGCTAGATGAAGAGCTATCAGGAAAAGGTTATCAGGTGATCCATCCATTTCATAAACATGGTCTTACAACAACTGAACATCGGCTTTGGGTCAGTTGGATATGGGATGTTGTTTATTTGATTTCTGCATCAAAAGCATTATTAAAGTACTCATTAGAGACCCCAAGATTAGTAACGCTACGACATAAATCATCAATATGGAATGTGCTAATGGCTTTCACACACATTAAGATAGGAAGATAGTAGTTACTCCCTCTTCCTACCTATAGACATTAGATATATTTAACTTCATTTACTGGAGAAGTAGCAAAAGAAGAGATACCTCTGCCTGCATAAGTAGTAAAGGGGAACAAACTAAAATTGTGGGTGTGCTTTTAATATTTTTTTCCTTCAAACAAAAAAAAGAAAAAAAAGAAAAAAAGAAATTGTATTCTGTGGGAAGTCAAACAAGAGAAATCTGTATTTTAACAAGGGAAGGCAAATTAATTCTTTGTGAAACAACACAGAAGTCAATGGCACTATACCAGAGATGAATTTTACCCAGGCTGTAGAAAGAAAACATAAGTGCAACGCAGACCAACAGAAGAGATTCCATTTAAAGTAAGAATTATGTTCCTGTCAGAAAAAAACAACAACTAACTAAATTTGTTTCCTGGAAGGAGAACCAACTTGGCTCTGCTGCAGCAGTGTAAAAGGATCCAAAATAAGTAACAGCAGGCATCTCCACTAAAATTTGCTTCTAGTCCACATTATTTTTTCTTCTGGTACCAAAGAAGAGTTGAACACATATTGCAAGTGAGACACAGTAGTTCACTGCACAGAACATGAGAAAGGGGACTAAAGCTCTGGCATTTAAACTTGGCTCCACCAGGGAACCAGCTCATGGTCTTGAACCCCATGCAGTCTGGGGGGCCAGTTCCCACCTAAATGCTTTCTAGTCCAGACACAGGCTCTCCAGTTAGGGGGACTGGGGGGAACACTCTTATGTTCTATGTCTGCCTCCCCACACACTGAGATATGGGGTCAGACCCCCACTGCAGGGGTGTTAGCAGCACCAAGGGCCTATCAGCTCCCTGAATTACCAGCATCCAGCTCCCTGAATTATCAGCTTCCAGCTGGGCAGAAGTTGCACAGCAGCAGGAACTTTGTGCTTTAGCAGTGGCAGTTTGCATGTACCAGCACACATTAACCAATGAACAGCAAAGCATCATATTCCCAGTCTGTGCATCTGCGGCTGCTTCCCCGCATCCTGAAAAAAACAGACATGTCTCTAAAGTAGTGGGAATAGAGAGAGCAGAAATGATCATTCCTTCCCAGCTGGGCTCATGTGAAATGCTGTCTGACTGTGACTGGCAGATCTGATATTCTGTTAATTGTGAGAGACCCCACTTTGAATAATGTGCTGACATTTGTTATGATCAGTGAATATTCCCTTTCACGTTGCATTGTCTCCACACATGAATTTATCATAATCCAGTAATGAGCCCTCTGCATGCAGGGAAATGTGGATTTTTGTGGATGATCCACGTGCAGTTTTTCATTTCTGCCTCAGTGAGATCCACTGTGAATGGAAATTTCTTCCTCACACAAAATCATTTGTTCTCTGGCTCTTCTGACCTAAAACTGAAGGATTCATTGAGAGACATCTAGGAAGAAGTGCTTCTCAGAAACCAGTAACGAAGGCACTAGATATAAGGAAATTGTTCACTAAAAAAACCCAACAAAACCACAAAAAATACCCCAAAATTAAAAGAAACAACTAGGAAACTAGATTTATGTGACAGATGAAGTTGTAATTTGGAAAAGAAAAAAAAAGAATAATCAAAAGCCTAAAGTTTCACAGTAATTTTTCTTTTAAAAATCATACACACACCAAATATTCACCCTCCCCAAACTTGCCTCAAATTCAGTCAGGTTTAAAACGGAATTTTAGATGCAGGCACTGCTTCTAGAGGACAGAGCAACACCTAAGGTCCGAATCTGACTTAAATCCAGAAGAATTCCACTAAAATCAATGGTTCCAGCAGTGCAAATCAGCAAGAGATCTAAATCTGTCCTAGCTGATTCCAGATCTATCTTTTATTTGCTATATGGCTTTAGGCAAGTCAGTGACCTTCTTTTTATTTCTCAGTTTCTCCAGCCGTAAAATGGTGATAATGCTGCTTGTAATACTCAAAGACTGGAGGGACTAGTTAGCTCCCTATCATGGTCTGGATGGGAATATTATTGGGGATCAATCTGTTTGAGTCGCCTCCATCACCTTTATTGAGTCTCTATGATCTTAGCACTCAGCTTTTTGCTTGCTTGCATCTTTCTGTTTTTAAAACCCCGGAATTCTTATTTAAGTTTTATGGTGTTTACTTCCGTGGCAGGATTCACACGAGCAAAGTGAGTAGAAAATTTGGAACTTGTCCCCGACAACAAACTGCGAGGATACTTCAAACAAAACTCACAAATCCCTGCATGAAATTAATCCTGTTTATATTTGGGTTTTTTTTTTTAGAGTGCAGAGGAATGTGTGTACTGACCCACTGATGCCCGAACAACAAGGGCACAAACCGAACCGTCGCAAATCCTTCTTCACCCTTATTTGAATAACACAGGCTGAGCTGAGATTTCCAACCACAGCCGTCGAAACAGTGAAACCGGGAGGGGGAAAAAAAAAATTATATATATAAAAACACGGAACAACCCAACCTGAAAACACCCGAACGTCTGACAGCTCTGAGAGGGACCTCTAGTGTGTGCTAGAACATTTCGTGTTGTGCTCCGGGCGTAATTAATACACCAAAAGCACCGCAGTCATTTTGAACGGGCGAGGGGAAGTTTTCGCCAAGTGCCTCCGACCTGCGGGGCGAGAGCATCGCGACCTGCGCGGGCGCCGCTAAGCCCAGCCCGCCACAATTCAACTCCCGCTCGGGTTGGGATTTTTTTTGATTGTTTTTTGCCTTTTTCTCCTCGGGACTCGCCGTGCACAAGGCACCAACTTCCTCGGACCAGCCCAGAGTTTCCCCGCTTCTCCCTCCCGCCCGCAGCCCGCGGCCGCTGCCGCCTCCGCCAAAGCCTCCTCCGACGCTCGCCGAGGGGAAGATTAAGGTGGAAAGTTGCGTCTCAGGCGCAGCTTTTCCACGGCGCTTGTGACAGAGAGAACAAAAATAATCACTCCAGCCACCAGCCCCCAAAGCGCCCGCCTGGTGCCGTTCCCGGTCCCCGCCCTCGCCCCCGCACAGCGAGCGGTGCTTGCGGAGCGCCGGGCGGCTCTGCCCCTTCTCTCCTCGGGTGGGCAGAGCCGGGGGTGTCTGGGCAGCCCCCGGCGCCGAGAAGGGAGAAGCGTTTCGCCCATTTTTAACGTGCCCCGACAATCCGAAGGCGCTGAGAGCCTCCGCTCAAATAAACTTGTCTCTCGCTGATTGGAAACAGGCGGCGAGCAGCTTTTTTTCCCCGGTTTTTGACGGCGGACGCGGCTCCCGCTCTTCCGGGACGGCGTCGGACACCGGGGGACGGGACAGCGCGGCCGGTCCCGGGGGGAGGGACACGGGACTCGCCACTCGCCACTCGCCACTCGCCACACACACACACACACACACACACAAGCGCCGTCCCGCCGCCAACGGTGGCGGTGCCTCAAGCCCCGCGGGCGCGGGGGGCCGGCGGGTGGAGGGAGGGAGGGGAGGGGATGGAGAGCGGCCGCTGCCCCGCGGGGCCGCCCTTCCCTCCGCCGCCCCGGCAACAAAGGGTGCCGCGGGGGGCTCCGGAGGGGTGCGGGGGTGGGGGGGACGGTGCCTTCTGCTCGCTCGCTCCCTGACTCTCACACACGCACACAATGGCGGCCCCCTCCTGCCGCCCGGCGGAGAACAATGCCGGCCGCGCACCCCCGCGCGGGAATACATTGAAATCACGGGAAAAACCCCACTCCCCCCCCCCCAGTCCCCACTCGGAGAGGCGGTGGGGAAAGGAGGAGCCCCCCCCCCACTCCCCGTCGCCGC
>VYZU01087848.1:0-49375 GCA_013401355.1 Ceyx cyanopectus | reverse complement strand
CCCCCCCCCCCCCCCAACTCACACTTCCGATATTTCTCTCTCCCGGCAGCGGTCTGCTCTCCTCGCTACACCAGAGAGAAATGCAATAGCTTGGCTAAGGTAGACAGAGCAAAATACAGAGAATAGTTGCTCCAGGGCTTTGAAACCCCTCAAGGCAAGGATCAGGATACAATTAGCTCATGTCTCTACCTCCAGCCTGAATCAATCTCCGAAATAAAAGTTAAATTAAATTAACTGATCACACGGGCATAAAATTGATCTCCTTCGAAACGTGCATATAGATATATATATATATCGCGTGTATTTTTTTTTCCCGGATTTTTTTTGGTGGAAAAAACAGTCTCATTCCAGCCTCCAACTTGCTTTTTACTCTCCTCTTGCACAGAAAAGCTGATTTTAATCGTTGTGATTAGTTTTGATGTAACGTTTCCGCAGGCGATTTCTGCAAATGGATGGAGTGTTTCTTTGCCAGAAGAGGGAAAAGCAGCAGATGATGATAATTATAAGGATTGTTGGTTGTTTCTTGCTTTCTTTCTGTCTCTCTCTTTCTTTTTATTTGTATTTAGATCTGTCTCCTCACTTTCCCGAGTTGACCTGACATTGCCATAGCACTAAGGTCGCACAACTTGTTGATTAGGATCACCTCCCGTTTTGATCGAGGGATATGTGATAATTTGGCAGTGGAGCAACACATTTTCTGTTCCCTTGGCTATATAACTTCCCAAATGACGTGTATAAAAATAAGCACATGGAGTCTGCTTTGCCCCAATCAAGTCTGAATCAATGCCTGGGGGTGATACACAAACTCATTTCGAATGTTCAACCATGCAGAATTGCAAAAAAGATTGAAGGAGTTGCACTGCATATTTTTATCTTTATTTTTATTTTAAAACAGCAAAATGAGGAGAAAACAAATCCATGTAAGCAAATCCAGAAATTTACCACTTAAGCTCATCTGACATTGCTCACAAATGCTACCAACTTTCCTTTTGCAATTACCCGATTGAAATGGAGCTTTGCCTTTCCCCTTTCCTTCAGCCTGGAGTTTGCAGAGCCCTTCTCCCGAAGAAAACAAACCTGGGGATGACCAAATATTTACAAATCTCATTCTTGATCAATTTCCCCCCGATTCGACCATTCTTCATCTTCCATTGCATCGTATGTGGCTTTGTTCAAAGCTCCCGTGTCTAGAAGGTGTATTAATTTGTTATTGTTGCTCTAGTGGAGTATTTTGTCACAAGCCCATGGGTCACCTCCCATTAGTGTCACATCCTCGCAGGATACTTTGGTGAAACGGTATGTTTCTGAGCACTTCACAGTCCATTAATTCAGAGACTTTGCTGACATTTCTTATGAAAAAGACCAGGCTGTGAGGCCAAAACTGCCCAATAAAGCCCCTGAATAGAACCAGACGTGTCCAGCAAATAGCAAATACCTACAGTTAGCTTTTTATTCTATGTTCTAAGTGTTTTAAAGAAAATAGTGTGAAATATAACAATCGCCCTTTTTTTTTTTCTCCTAAGGCAGTTGCTGCAGCCTAAAGAATGACTAATTCTTTTGCTTAAAAATACATCCAACCAAAGAGATTCTTTTTGTTTTTCCTCTGGAAATGCTAAAGCATAATAACTTGGTGGGGCTTCTCACGTAGAAATCACACCATTTGCAAAGGCTTTCTCATAGCAACATTAATGAGCATAAATGTTAGATTAATTAAAGAGAAATGGCTGAGAGAAATTAGAAGGAAAAACTTCAAGTAACCACACACTTCTGTGTTCCAAGAAACGCTCAACATGGCTTCATCTTCACATTTTATTTTTCATATTCTTCCAAAACCCAGCAGCACAGAAGAGGAAAAACTCCCCTGAACCACTTAAGCCTTCTCCAGATGGGTTCTTGTGGAACAGGATCACTGCAGCTCTTATTAATGTTATTCAGAGTCATTTTAAAAAGTATTTGAAGCTGGTTTAATAACTTAAAGATTCTCCTGGTCTTTTTTTGTTTTTGTTTTTGCTTTTTTTTTTTTTCCATTAGAATTCTGTAAAGAAGATTTTCAGTCTTCCATCCAGTTGAATTGTTACAAGTTCAGTAGACCTGTGTATTGACCTAACTTTATTTGTGTCTTGCAGTGTGTCACTGCAAAAATTTTTATGGCTCTTTGTATGTGACTGTTTTAAATGCTTCACTGCTCTTCTCTTTCTAATAAATAAATAAAGGAATGTCAGCAGCCTGGCACTTATTAGTCACCTGCATAATATAGAATTAAAAAAAAACAGTAAAGGAACAAATTTTAATTTCAAGCTTGCAAGTGGTTATGATAGAGAAAGGTGGAGAAAAAAAAACAAAGTAGCTTTCTTTAAAAATGTGAAAAATATCCTTGTGCTGCTATTTTACCTGCAGCAAAGAGTTTCTTAAGTGATGTCAGCACTAGATGAGAAGAGGTGTATTTTCTTAAGGAGTAAGAAAATTTATTTATTACCTCAAGAAGGCTCATTTGGTGAATTTGTCATCTCTTGAGTCAAAATATCCTGAGCTGAAGTGTCATGTGGCACCATGGGATGGTGAAATGCCCTGTGGGGTAGCTGCAGACCATGCTGGAGAGATACTGTAGCCTCCATTTGTCCAGTGCCATTCCATGATGGGTCTGCAGCCTGGTCCTTCCCTCTACACGGTGGTCAGAAATATAAACTGCACAAGAAAACCATGGAGGTATTTTGCTCCTTCTTTCTTCTCACAGCTTTCAGCATCCACAGCTTTCTTACTGTAACTCAGGCCTGAATTTACTAGTGGGGTGGCTGTACTCTGATCTACAGATCAGTTTTTGGCATTGGCAGAGTTCACAAGAAATTAACCCAAAAGAGCTGTCACATATATCTAAATAAGTTAGCAAGGTTTGCCTTTATTATCTGCTTGGAGGGAATTTATATACAAAGGAGAATACTTTAAACCAAATCCTGTTCTGTTTTAATTGGAGTTACCTGCTTTTTAAACAGGTTTACATAAAACTATATTGTGTTTGTGCATTATGAATATTTTACTGGTGCTGAATAGCAACCTTAATGAGCTCAAACTGAGCGCAATGTTTGATTTCTGAATTTTTTTCCCCAAATCATCACCTGTTCATAATTAGCCTCTGGAAAACTGTAGTAGTTTTGCTGTATCATTGTCAATGTTAACAGTTTGGAAAATTGCAGCTTTTGAAGAGGCAAGTTTTCCAACGGCTGCAGATCATATGTGTCCACTTGCTAAAGGGCATCATTTCTGATTTAGCTGTAATCCTGTCTGGAAACAAGTGCAGGGGCTCTTCTCATGTCAGCCCTCACGTCAGCTTGACCTTCTTTTCAAAGTTCCCTCCTGCAGTTCCAGGGGCTTCATGTGTGCTGCAATCTTGTTTCAAAAATACCCAGAAGAGCAGCTAAGTCTGGAAGAAAAGCTAGCAACAGTTGCTTGCATTAGATATTTTGTATGTGGCTCATTTTTCCTTTTCTTTTTTTCTTTTTTTAATTTTTTTTTTATTACCAATAATATTTTGATGCTGTATTTGAAGAAATAGATTTTGTTAATTAACTGTGAATTGAAGAGTGTGAACCATAGCAAGCAGTGAAGTATCCTGAGCAAGAGTATCCCTTCTGCTTTGGTGAGAATAACAAGGGCTCAAGCCACAGGTCTGCTAGAGGAAGGTGGCTGAACTAATGCATCAGCAAGAACTTCTACCCTGTTTCTGTGTAGACCTCTTGCACTTATGCTACTTCCATCCTTTTGCTCTTAATTCAAAACCAGAATTGGAATAAATATTTCCATATCCCACTAGGATTCCTGGTTGTGGGGTTGTCTCTGTGTTAAGCAATGCAAATGCACACAGGAACAGAAGTAGTGATGGATTTCCTTGAGGATCCCTTAGCTCTGCCCTCAGCTGCTGAGATGTGACAGTTCTGCCTGCCAGACCTTCTAAGAGGAGAGGATGTCTCAGTTGCCTGTCACAGAGTAAGATCAGAGTCTGTGAGTAGCTGTTTGGAAGAGAAACTATCACTGGAGTAGGATGTGGAGTTCATTTCTGTAGACTGAAAAAACCTCAGATTGAACAAAATTCTTCTCCAGAAACATCAATTTTTAGTGTACCAAAATCTTCTGGGTGCCTTGTGAAGATATGGATACACTCACAGTCTGTGTGGGTAATGAGAGCACAGAGCAGTTGCACAGAAATCCTTTTTTTCATGTTTTTGGGGCTTTTCTATGGATGCCTTTCAGAAGATTTCAGAGCCTCTAAATCCCTTTTCCATCACTGGGAGCTGGAGATGCTGAGACCACCAGCAAACCATGGCAGTTGTGGATAGGTGAACATTTACCATCCACTTTGGAAATTCTCTGCATTTCTCTCCAGTTCTCTGCTTCCCTTTCCCACTCCCGTTATCCCTTCCCCTGAGAAGTGGCCCCTTGGCTTGCTCAGTGATTTCAGATGCTTTCTGAGGGGCACAACAGGGTAGTGCCCTACTGGCTTTGTTTCCTGCCTTCAGACACAGAAAAGTCTGTCTCTGCTGCAAAATAGGTGGGAAAGGAGAGATTCTGTACAACCTCAGAGGGAAAGAGCAAATCAGAGCTCACCTCTGCCCCTGCTGTCTTTGTCTGGATGTCCCCAGGCACTTTTGAAACCTCTCCTCCCGTTGCAAACCAGATGTTCTGTTCAGATTATTCGGTACACTTTGCAAAGGGACTGATGCACCCTTATGGTCACTGGAAGCTTTTCTGGGCTGGATCATGTGAAATACCAGCAGGCTTGAAGATGGAAGAAACTTTAGCTGGTTCAGATAAAGCCTGCAGAATTCAGGGCATAACTGATAGTGTATCTCATGAGATGGTACAAATCACTCTAAGATCTTTCCAATTTAACCACTCAACTCACTCTAATTAAAGACTACACTGAGGAGAAGAGGGTAAAGTGTGTGTGTGTGTGTGTGTGTGTGTGCGCATGATTGTGGATGCTGGGGACAAGGCAAATTGTTAAGGAGAAAAATCAACGTTTGATTAACTTGGGTTTGCTACTTTATATTCCAGTAACATATAATAAAAAACAAAAACCAGAAAGATGTTGAGGTTGTCTAATCTGCCTCATTCTCAGTTCATCTAGTCCAGAACCACTCAGTTTTACTTCATGGTCCTCCAGTCTGAGCCAAAACTGCTCATGAGAAGCACTATATGCAATAGAAATATCTTCAGGGCACCATAAAACCTTCTGTTAGTGTATCTTTTTGTGCATCCTTTGGATGTCAGAATCTCTCTGCTTGCCTACCTATAAAAATTATTCCCTGAGCACACCTATATACACAGAGACAACGAGCACAGGCATTTAGAGTTGTTAAATAACAAAACACACCAATAACTTTCCCTCCTGGGTTCTTAACATTAAAACCACCATTCTCAGAAGCATCACTCAACTGCACCATGAGTTTTCAGAGACATCGATGCTCCAGCACCCTCAGTTCATGCAGAGACTGACACTGATGTTACAGAACTCTCAATACACCTGTATTCCAGAAAGTGAGATGCCTCCATAACATGGTTATACACCAAGAGAGTTATCTGAAGTATGAATTTCTACCCAATAAATGATCCTGTTCAACTGAGGAAATATTTCAGAGGTATACTCAATACAGCTACAAGAGAAACTCAGGCTGTGAAATGTGGATTTGTGCCTGTGTGTTGGACAGCCCAAAGGCTGGGAGTGAGTACCTTGGTCTGGGATTGCCAAGCAGCTGATCTGGATAAAGAAAGGGTCAGACTGTAGAATCTGAGCAAGGTTGTTACTACAGCCACCCTTCAGAAACAGTCCTTTTCAATGTTTTAGGCCTTCAAATACTGATTGTAATGAGTGATCCACAGATTTTAGAACCAGACTGATTTTCTAGACTCACCATAGAGCAAGTGTGTATCTCAAAAAGGATATTTGAAAGAGATAATCACTATGCTTCAGCTAAAGAAGCAGCAACTGTCTGGATTACACTCTTTCCAAGATAAAAGTGTTATTATAGTTCATGTTATATTTCTGTCTGACAGAAATTACCCAGTGTTTTCAATGCTATGCATGAGCTTTGAAAAACTGTCACTAGCACCTCCTTTCTCTCTTTGTAGAAACAGGAATCCATGGAAAGCAGCTGTACTTCTCTGTTTGATATAATTTGGAGAAAACCACTATTAAATCAATGATGTTTTTCTTCCAGCTATTTCCTGAAAAGCAGCAGTTTTTCAGCTCATACCGATTTTGTATCACTGTCATTTTCCAAGTTTGCAAGGAATTACAGGAGCTGAGCTGCTCTGACCACACTTGATAGATGAGTTTATGCAAAGGAGGATATATGCATAAATGTTAAGCTACTGTGTGCTTTGTTCTTGGTTCCATATGCAATGTATATATCACAGCTGAAGTTATAAAGGTAATTTTCATGTTTCAGCAATGTCCCAGTACCTTGTTTCATACAGGAACTTGTAGACACTGAGCAGTGATAAACAACAAGAGGTTTTTGGGCAGTGACAGCAGTCAGGGGTAAGAATCCTTATTTGTTAATTTCCTGGTCAAAACTAATGGCTTGCCAGAAGCTCACTGATATTTTAATCCATGTACTACTGGTGGGAAAGGGGGGATATGAAGAGACCTACAAGTTTAAAGAGGATTTTTGTTGTCTGCCTGTGAAAATAGACACAGCCATCTCCTAAGGAAGAGGCTGAAAATGTCTGCCAGGGAAAAATGCCCATCTGGCAAAACTCTCCCTCTTATGCCACAGTCCCTGCAAATTGCTGTGTAGATCATGCAAAGGCAATACTCCCATACATGCCTCCAGGCAACTCTCTCCATCCCAACCACACGTAAGACAGATGTTGAGAAAAGTCCTACCTTGTCAGCCAGCCTCCTGCTAGCCTGCTTTGGGTTTTCTTGTGTTTCTCCCAGTCCATGGAGTGTCCTGGTGAAGGGCAGCCCCTAGAAAAGAAAGGACACGATGATCACCATATGTAAATCCATATGTAAATCAGGGAAGGTGGCATGAAAGAGGCATCTCATCAGTACACACCAGGAAGGGAGCGTTGCTGCCAAGGCCATGACTATGCTGGGAACACTCCCCTGACAGGTGAGGAGCAAACAGTGCTGGCAGAGTCGGTGGCTGGATGTAGCTGGTGCAGCTGCTGGTGCAAAGCTAGGAACAGGGCTCAGTGTCAAGGCCACTGGCTGTGTTCTCCTCTCCCCGTGAGTACATTACCTGTGCACACAAATAGCTACTTCAAAGTGAGAAATTACTCCTGTGGATGCACTCACACTGGCAAAACTGGCTCATCCCTCTGTGTCCTGCACTTCTCTTCCCCAGCAGAAAAAGCAGAATTTTACTAATGCAGCAGCAGCCACCTTTGCTCTCCTGGCATCAGCCAAAAGACAAAAGCAGTTTCCAAAGTGATCAGGAAAGTCATAAATACTGAGGGAATATTCCTTCACCTTTGCCTGGGGATTTGCTGCTGCTTTTCAGTGCTGCTTGGCCATGATATTGTCTCTCAATTTCTTCCTTAGTTTTAAAGAATGATTTGCCTTTTAATCAAAATGGTCAGCAACACTGGAGCCTGGCACAGGAGCATCCTCTCAGTTCTCTGTCTCAGGGAGACATGGAAACATACTGCTTGTGACTGCAGCAAAGTCAAGCCAAATAAAGTAAAATTAGTGATGTCACAGAGATAACCTTGCCAGTGTTTATTACCTTTACCTGTCCAAGATAAATTTCATTCTATCATCAGCCATCTCCACATTCAGGCCACACCCATCCTTTAATGGTCCTTAATCCATCTCAGGCTTCTCACAGTCCTCTTCAACTGCACGGGACAATGAGTATCACCAGCAAGTGTCACTTGATCACTGTTTATTTTGCTGTGCCAGCTCACCAGTGCAAACACTTGCTGAGAGGTTTTGAAGACCCCTTTGAGAGCACTCCATTCTCCCCCCCTTTCTTACCAGCAGCTCCAGCCCAACACCCAGTGAGTGCCAAACACCCCTGGGGAGGTCCTGGGCTCCTTTGACAGCTGTGGCAGAGGAGTTGGTGTGTGCAGCCTTCTGGAACAAGCTGAACTAAATCAGGTGTAGTCTGTGTCAAGGTTGTGTTCATTTTTCTTCTGCTATTTATTTTCTCTAGCTCTCCTTAGAATGTATTGGTGGTGGCTCCCCAAGAAGCTGAGTGTCCCTGCTTCCCTGGGAGAACCGGGTCAATACTCTCAGCTGCTTTACAAACATTGACTAGCTAATCCATGCAAGCCCCCCCAAGATAGGAAAAACGAGGCAGAGAGATTATATGACTTGCCCAAAGCCACAGAAGGAATAAGTGTCAGGCTTATTATGAACAGGGCATACAGATCAAAGGAAATACAATGAGAATCCAGTTCCTGTCTCCCACTCTGCTTTTTACAACACAGCACAACATTACTTTTCTACTCTACAGCTTTTATGGGATTTTTTCCTTCTTTTTCAGTAGGGGATCTTGTCAAAAGCTTGAAGGAAATTTAAATAAATCATCTTAATCTGTATTGGTGCAAATGATTTATGTTTGTGAAAGGGACCTGCACTCTTGCCAGCTTCCAGTGAGGAATGATGTCATAAGATCACAAAGGCACAATTTCCTTCTCAAGTAAAGTTAATGCAACAACTTCTCTCTATGGCCCCAGCTGTAGGATTGATTGATTGATATATTTAAATGAGCTTAAAATCTTCTATTCTTATCTAAATTAGTTGCAAAACTTTACTAACTAAAATATTTGAGTTGCAAACTTCCTTGTAATGAATGCTTGGCTTTTTAAATCACAGCACTTCAGGGAATGAGGAACTTGTAAATAGCTCTGTACCACATACCACCCTTCTGGATTTTTCAGAGGATTATTTGGTGCACTTCAGTGCTTTCTATGTCCCAAGAAAAATTAATTTTCATGCCTGTTGTACTCCTTGTCAAGCTGAAGTCAACAACAAAGTTCCTATAGACTTAAATACCCCAGGTTTGTACTTTCCATTTCTATTTTGATCTCTAAATTAATTTTACTGTGGGGATCATATCACAGATCCAAAGTGTAATCTTGTGGAAACAAACATGCTGCAATTTCATATTGCTTTTAATACTGATAACAAACATGTTGTGTTTCAATTTCTTTCAGCTTTTAAACATTACCTGGTTTTATGGCAACTCCTTTCCAGGAGTAGTAGTAGTGCATAGTTTTCTGCACGTGTGTATACACACATACATATCTGTCTCTCTGTGAGCAGCAGACTGTCAAAGCTGTGCACAAACCCTTTCTGCCTTTCCTGTTCTTCAAATGATGAGCTGTACAATCAGTGCTCTACTCAGAATGGCTTTCTGCTGTTGAGCTTCCTAAAATAATTCCTTTTCTTAGAGAAAAGGGGAAAATGGGAAAGACTGCTGGGCATAGTGCAGAGAGAACTGCAGGAAGATATGTCAGTGCCATGCTCTCAAGTGAACTTGAGACTGCCCAAAGGCTATCTCTAGTTCCAGGTATCCATCCTCCTGCTCAGCAATTGGGTGTTTCTGTGTGACTGCAGACAGCAGCCATCCCTGTGCTCAATGGGATTCCCAGTGCTGGGAGGTGACCTGTTTCCTAACTACCATTTGCAGATGATCTCATCTGCTCAAAGGGTGTTTTCTTAATTTGACTTGCTGGATTCTGCTGTGTAATGGTATTTGATTACTTTTTACTGTTTCTGTTCCATATGGGAGTATGCCAATCAACTCCTCCTCTGTGAGACTGCTCAGCAAGTTCATTCACTGCTTTTAAGTTTTATTTTCCTCTTCAGTCTTCTAATTTCCTTGCACTCTTAAGTGTTTATTCAGACACTATTTTCTGAAATCATATTAATCAGTGAACATTTACTCCTCAGTTCTTGAGTCAGGTTGCTGAACTAGCTAAACACACTTGGGCAGAGACTTAAGTCTCATTAAGTGCAATGAATACTTAAGCATACATTCAAATGCTTTGCTGAACTGAGGCCTTAAGCCTCCTTATTGTTATTACACTAGATTAAGCCAGCAATTAAAACTTGCCATTTGGAAAAATGAGTTATTTCTGACATTACTGTTAGGATGAGCATTCATTTGAGCACACTTGCTACCATATGACTTGACAGAAATGCACGTTCTGTTCCCCCAGCACACAGTGAAAATAAACAGCAGCAAAGGGAAAGCTCTTGCTTGTAGGCATGCTGGTGTCTCCAGAATGTCTGGGTCACGAGGTTTTAGAAAAATATCCTTCCCAACCAGTCATGTATTAATGAGTAAAATAAGCAGGGAGTAGGTACAACACTTGCTGTCCCTGCTGTATTAAATTCTGTAGGTAATTCTGTACCAGATCACCTGTGACTGTATATAAAGCATCCCCTAATGTCACTTGCTACATCATTTGTTTGTGACACACCTAGAGTCGTAAATCTCTTAGCTATGGTGTTTAAATAAACACAGTCCTTACCTGAGCTGGGTGTTTTTTCAGTTCCTTAGTGCCTGGTTACACCCTGTGTATTCACAGGGTGAATGCCTGAACCCTCCAGATGTATTTAGTGTTGGTTCTGCTGAGCTTCATTTCAGATTTGAGAGGAATCCAAAAGGTAGGAGACGCTGTGCTGCCCCAGGCACATTTTGGCAGCTTTTGGCACAGTTTCCAGAACTCCTGGGGACTGCAGATCCCCTGCAGACTCAGGCAGGCTTTTCAATCCTTTCCATCTCACTGGGATGGGAGATTAGCTGGCTCACCTTGTTTCCTAATCATGTAATTCTTTGCTTTTTTGTTGTGCTTCCTCTCTGGAGAGTGCCATTTTTACATTATTTAACTGATTCTCCTGAGCAGCAGCCTCTGCCTCCTCATGTTTACCTGTGCCCCTGCTTACAAATGACATGAGCTGAAAACAACTGAGAGATGACAAAGAGATCTGAACCATGTGAATACAGAGAGTAAAATAGGTAGGTGGGAAAAGGAAAATTTTGCTTGCCTCAGATGAATTTGATCAACACCTTTCATTTGCTGCTCTGACACCAAAGCCTTTAAGAGAGAAAAGAGGTCTCATCTGATTATGCCCTGCTGACTTCAGTGGTGATTTGTTTACTATGTCAACAATACCTTTAATTTAGGATGTTACCCTTGTAAATGAGATTAATACACCCACTGTGAATGTGTAAGTGTTGCTTCACTCCTCACTCTCCCACTGTTACAGTTGCACTGATGACATCTTCCAGGAATCAAACCTGGATTGAGATTCCCAGGGCAGAGAGCTAATGCTGTGGAAGGGACAGCAGTGTTAGTTGAACTCGAGGCCAGTGTCTGTCCATAGACCCTTTGCTTCCATGGAAATGTATAGATAGTGGTAAGATGATTTTCTTCCTTAGAGTGCCAAAAGTAAAAGATCCGGCTAGCTGGTGAATATGGTGAGTGCAGGATTCAGTCCTGCAGGATGAACAGCCTCACACCTGACTCGTGTCAATGACAGCACAAGGTCTTCAGCACCACCAACTGCTGTACCAACATGATCAGGTCAAAAAGAGGAAGAATTCTTCTCAGGACATAAGAAAAGGGCGTTATGAAGCTTCCCCCTGTCAGGTGCCTGCCACTTTTTACTGCCCATTTGCTTTATTGTCACAGATATTAAGGTTGAAATACGAATTCTCATTTGAGAGTGACTGTGACACAACAAGGAGCAACTCCCAGTGTCAGTTACCTGACTGACCAGTGTCAGTACAGCAGCAGAAATTCAGGCTTACAGTGTGCTTCAGAACAGAGCAGCAAAGGAAAACAGACTGGGAGTAAAATCTGGTAAACAGAAAAAAGCAGTTAATGGGAACATTGGTTTGAGCTGATCTGAAATATTCCTTCTGAAGGTTTAGAATCTAGTTTTTAATCTAGTCCTGCTGGAATTCTCAATCCTGAACCATCTTTTATGTTTTTAGCACTGGGCTGGGTGAGTAGCTTAGAGCAAATTAAATCAAAAGTGTTATAAAAACAATGGAGTTTCCATAAGCTGCTCCTGCTCTTCTGGGCCAAAACCTCAGGAGGCACCAGGCACCCTCTGTAAATTAATCATTCATCAGGGAGCTTGCTCCTGCTTTTATTTTGGCATCCTAGTAAATAAAATCAATTTAACATTACTTACACAGGCATACTGTAAATGAAATGGTCTGGGCTGATTTATTTCATCTGAAGATCTGGCCTATTATTTGTGTTAAAAAAAATCAATGTGGAAAGAATCCTCACAATTGTTGCCATTTCCCCAAATGAGCTTAACTCATGAAGGGTGTGTGTGAGAGGAATTGTAGAAGAAAGGAAAAATGAGTATCATGATAATTAGTCTTGCCACTCTCCCCCATCCAAACTATTACTTCTTTTAGAAGATGCATTATTCCAAATCCCCAAACCAGCCTGTCCTAATTGTCCAGTGGAATTTACTGTACTGAGACTGTACAGTTTTATAGTGGAATCTACAGTGCAACCATAAACCAGCCTCGTTGTGTCCTAAATTTTACAGCACACGGATTGCTTGGAGGAATAACCCCTTTTGTCTGGCACATTGGAGCCCAGATTGCCATGACTGTGGCTCATGTTTTGTTCATGTGTATACATATGTATATATTTTCACTTTCCGCTCTTTTTCATTTCTCTTGGAGCACTGAGGTTTGTGCACTCGCTCGTTTTACATTTCCACAGCAGAGAAGCTGAGGAGGTTGCTTTCCACTCCACTCCCCCCCTCCCCAAAATTGGTTCCCCAAACTCTTCGTGCAGTTTAACAAGTCAAATACAAAACACGGGGGGGATAAACATCCCCATGATGGTACCGTGCGTGGTATCACATCATTGATTGGATATACTGCATTGGAACATCACACAAAAGAGCCTGCAACGAAAAAAAAATGCAGTTGCCTGGAGCTTTGAGCTTTCAAATTAGGCTAAAGAGGTTCCCCTGATAACCAGCAGTGTTGAAGCTTTCAGTATTATTTAGCTGCCCAGGCATCAGTAGCAGTTTTCAGTCAGAAGGGCCTGGAGACCCGATGCCCCAGCAAGGTAACCCACCTGCCACCTTGGGATCAAAAAGCCTATCTAAAAATCTCCAGTTTACCAAGCAGAACTGAGAATGAAAGCGACTCTCCCTCCTTCACTGCTATCTCTGCCTATGCAGCCTATTTTGCATCAAAAGATCCATTTGAAAGTAGAGATCCCTTAGAGCTAAATATTCTAAACTGACAGAAGAATTTCTAGTGGCACACCAGCCTAAAGCCATATTTTTATGAGGACATCACTTTCTATTTCTAAGCTTCAGCATGCACTCATGCTTCCTCATCGCCAGGAGCCATGCCACATCAAGTTGCCTCCTCCCAGCTTTTATGTTTTTTTAATGGAGTCCAGTTTTCTGCCTAACTTATGGCTATCTCCCTGACAAATTGTCAGACACCTATGTCACTAGGACAGAGGTGTCCTGGTGCAGCACAAGCCAGAAAGGACATTGTAGGTGTCATTAGAAAAATACACAGGGCATCCGTTTGTAAATCTGATTATTCTTGAAAGTTGGAAGGGATTAAAGAAAACCAAAACAACAACAACAACAAAACAACTCCAAACCAAACAAAAAACAATAAAGCATAAAAAAAGAGACAATATGCAGGATTTAGTCCTTAAGTAAAAGACATGAACTAGCAATAGACAAGAGCTTGAAGTTCCTGGGCCCCATCTTGTGTTACTTGCTGTGAGGAGAAGCTGTGACACCAGCAGTGCCTCACATGTCTGCCCTGGGGTCACAGTCTCCTCGGGGCAAAGCTCATGACTCCCTCCCTGTGTGTGGGATCCAGCAAGGAGCAGACTGCACTCAGATAAACTTGCAGGCTTCAGTGCCCAGCTAGAGCCTGATGAGTCCTGCTGCTGGGTGGCAAGAAACAATCATGGACCTTCCTCGACTCCACATAACGGGACTGCTGCTTTGACAGGAATTAAGCTCATTTTTTCCCCCAATGAAAGGGTGTTGGGTTTAGCTGCTTCCTCACACTGCTGGGAGTTTAAGTCACTGCAATATTCTGAAGGGCTGGCACAGGATTGCAGTCCTAAAAAAATCTGCATCCATCAAAGAAGGCAGGAATTTTTATGTTAAAAGATGGAAGATGTGCTGTTATAAGTCAGCAACTTAAATGCCTTTATCTATACAGCCTGTAAGACATCTGCAGAACATTCAGCAATTAAATATGCCCCCAGCTGAACAATAATGTTGCTGCTTGGTCTGCATGTAAATGAGAGTGAGCTAAGGGTGGGTGTTCAAGCTGGGCTCTGTTGTTGTCAATATCCTGTGCCATAAGCTGCCCTTGAAATCACCCTGCAAAGTGCCCCTGTAAAGGTTCCGACCACACATCTATCTCTTCCCCTCACTCTCCAATAAAGAGAGCCTGTATCCTTGGAAAAGGGGCAAGTACTAATCATTCCTCATCTTAGATAGCCTAGATTGTCTCTCAGTTTGCCAAATGTGCCTGTCTGGGAGGGACAGAACACAGAAACAGGGCATGGAGTATTTCACCTCCACATCTCCTCTCCTGGTGGGTACCAGCTGAGGCTGGGAGTATCTGGAGAGTCTCAACCCCTCCCCAGCATCAGGGTTTTCTCACTCCATCATTTCTGAGAGTGACTAGAGGATGTTGGCACACTCAGATACCTGTGGAATTTTTACTAGAAATACATCTTTTTTCTCGTGCCTTCTGCATAAGGATCCCAAAGTAATTTAAAGAAGTCAAGGTATTTCATGAGGGTTCTCTCTCATTCTAGTGAGGCAGACAACCTGAGGAATCACCTATAGGTGCTCACTCGTGTAACAGCAAGAGTTGCAGTTGCTTAAGGGGTAACAGCTCTTGCTCTGGCCACCAGCCCCTCTCCTCTGCTAGAAGTCACTCCTTGTGCGAGCAGAGGTAGGACAGATGCCTGTCTGTGCCTCTGCATCTCCTGTGAGGACTGGTGCAGTGGTGCACATCCATCCTCACCCCCAGGGAAGCACAGGGAGCTGGAGCTGGGAAGGCGCTGGTGCTTTCCATGCCCCTGCTCGGAGGCAGGGACAGGCAGCATGGGCACAGAGCTTGGGGGCATGGACAGCCACAGCAGCAGGGATGAGATTTGCCAGAGCTCATCTTTCAGGACCCCAAGGCATAAACTTCTCAGATGACTTACACCTTCCTTATGAATGTAGCACCTCTTTGCCTACATTAAATTGCCTTGAGATTAAAAAAAAGGGGGAAAAAAAAAGAAAAAAAGAAGAGCATTTAGCTTTGCCTGTTGAGGCTTATCCTCCCAGAGAGTAACAAAGGCCACATTTGTGTCTGAGAAACACTGGCTTGCTCATGGCTCCCAGTAGCAACCTTGTGTAGACAACCTGGAGAGCACAGGAAAACACAGTTACATGGCACAGCACTTTGCATGCTAACTGGGCCCAGGCACGTGTGATTTCATAATGAAAAATCCAGTTGGGAGGCTTGTCTTCTGGGCAGAACTTTCCATGTCACTTCTCAGCAAGGAAGGGCTCCTTATTCTGTGCCTTGAAACCAATTTTAACAGCACTTTCCTTTATAAGGAGTATCTATTTTCATTCAGCAATTTTATGGCAACAAATAGCTTATACCTTTCTGACAGCTTCTGTTCTTTCTTTCTTTCTTTCTTTCTTTCTTTCTTTCTTTCTTTCGGGGGAGTTATTTGATGTGAAACCAGTCTTTAGCCTGGAACAAACAGCATCTGACCTGTTAGAGGGGATATAAGCCCTGCATGCCATGGTAACCATATAAGCTTCTTGGAGAAAGCACAGAAACATCCAGAAGCAGTGAGGTATATTTATATATAGTGAGGTATATTTATATATAGTGAGGTATACATGGGGCAAGTACAAACCATTAGCTAGGGACCCACAATGGAGCTTTGCCATCTTTAAAGGCATCTTTTTTTCTACAATCTTTATGACAGTTTTATGGCAGTTCTGTAACTACTGTACCTCACTGCTTCACAGCAATTCCTTTTTTATCTCTTGAGATTATTCCAGGATGTTAGGATGTAATATATGGAGAGAAGAGCAATCATTGCATACGAGCTACACATAAAAGAGCCGTGTAATCCATTGCTCTGATGTCATAAAAGTCACAGTCCACCAATCTGATGTCACTGTGATGAATTGGGACTTCTAATGCTTTGTTTATGGGATTAAAAAATATAAGGTGGAAAGGGTGGTTATGTCAAACACACACCATTCTAAATGTGGCATTACCAGAGCTAAATGGCATGAAGTGATGTTTATTTAATTGACCAGAGAAGTGTGATCCAAGTTCTGTCTTAACAGCAGTAATGTGGCTACTTCTGTGTGCTGTTGGAAACCAGAGGACAAAGGCAGTGAACATTTCCTCCAGCTGAGGATGTCCTCTGGTGTCTACCAGGGAAAGCTGTTTGAAGGGGAATATGTCACAGCCTTTAGTTTCCAGGTGAGACAGTGCAAGATGGGTCACATGGGGTCATAAAATTAAAGCTCCCATAGGCCTCACACTGTTAGCAGATAGGATGACAAAATGGTCCTGTTTCAGCTTTTATGCTCCTGAGGCAATAGGGCCTTTGCGGGGCCATGGGCTGGTACCAGTTTGGTGTGTTGGTACCAGTTTGGTGGTCACTGTGTGGCGAGGAGGGTGAGTATGTTGCTTTGTCAAGGGAGGAGGAGCTGGAGGCTGCATTCCCATCCTGGCAACCAGCCATGGACCTCTCCTGAAACACATCGGGTGGTTGTTTCTGCTCCAGCTTCTATCCAGCTGGTCCCTGCAAGTGTCCCTGACAGGTTTCAGTCTGTGCATGCTGGGGACACGGACACAGGCATGGCCAAGGGCAGGGCAGGAGCCCTAGAAACTGTGCTGGGCCTGCAGGACTTGGTTTAATTTTCACTAGTGTTCAGAAGCTTTTCTTTGCATTGGGGGGACTGCAAAAATGAAGTTCCTCACTAGCAAATACCACAGCCATGAAATCACCACATCCATGGGTGTTATGCATAAAATCCCCACTACCTCACTTTGCAATAGACTTTTGAGTTTTTGCACCTGGTCAGGCTTACGTTTGGAAAAAACAACTTGAGTCATTCCCGTGCAACAATCCTGTCCTGGCTGCAGTTAAAACTGATCCCTGTCACATTGCCAGGTAGAGACATTATCACTCTTCTGCCAGCCCTGCTTTGAGCTCCCCTCCCTGCTCTCCAGCCTGCACTTTCACTTCTTTTGTCAGAAAGTTCCCTCAGCCTAAGAGTGTCCCTCTTGGCTTAGCTGAAGTGACCTCTGGAAGCATTTCAAGCAGGCTGCCCAGGGCACACCAGCCTGGTGCTGGAGAGGGCCTGTTAACTACCAGCTAACACCAGGCTTCTCCCCCACAGTGGTACAGCACATGGTCTGCTCAGTGCCCGGGGTCTGCCAGCCTGGGAACAGAAGGTCTTGCAGAGCAAGATCCTTTGACTTCCCTTGGAAACCTGTTGTGGGTTCCCTGCACAAAGCAAAGTGGTTTATCTGTGTTCTAGCACTGCCAATCCTCTGAAGCTCAGTGGCCACCAGAAACCCCTGACAAAACCACCGCCCCATGCTTCTCTGTATCTTCCCTGCTATCTAGTTTATTTCCTCCTCCTTGAAGGCAAAGTTGGAAAAGAAGCCAAGGGATCCATTCCAGATACCTGTACTAGTGCATATTTTTTTCACCATCATTTTTTAAGTATCATACAGTCCCCTTCCTTGTGTTGAAAGCAGAGCAAGAGAACTCCAATTCCATGCCCTCAGGCCTGCATAAAAGAATAAAAACAACACAACATTTGCATCTGTTTAACAGGCTCTGTTCTAGAAGTCTCCATGCAGGAAAAAAAAATGGGGGGAAAAGCCCCATCACTCCAGGTTAAATGGAGCCTTTCAGAGATTACTGTGGGAAGAGATGGTAGAGGAGAAAATTATTGTCATAAATGACCTAAGAATTCATGGCCTTACGATTGCAAACACAAAGTCTAAAAAGGTTACATTCTCTTGCTTCTCTGCCTACCCCCGATATCAATGAAGATCAGCTAAAGGTGGCTGAAGAACCAATTTCATGCATCTACTGTAGAAGGAAATGAACTGAGCCAAGGGCAAAAATAAAATTATACAAATGTTATTATAGACTAGCCTGCTTCTGTCCTAGTTTAATTCAAATTTCAGTGCTGCAGGCTTTGCTACTGGCAGTAGCCTTCCTGAATAAATCAACATTTGCTTACATCTAAATTATTAGAGAAACATGTGACTTTGTTTATTGTATAAATTATACGCAAGGTTAAAGCATTAACTGTTCAACGGGCTTTGTGCAGTCACACAATCGCTCCCTTCCCCCCCAAAACCTTTCTCCCCCAAACACCATTTTGAGGACTAGCCATGCAGGGAGGGCTCTGGGGGGGCTGCCTGGCAGGAGTGTGGCTATAGGCACAATTTTCAGGGCTTTTTTTTTTCTTTCCACTGCAGTGCCCCGGGGGAAATCACTCACCGCCTGCAGAGCGCAGAGGGATGCAAAGCTCCCTGCGCTGACTGGGGAAGTGCCTCAGACATACTTTGCAGGAGGGCTTATGGCTGCAGGAGGTGATGGCAGAGCTGCCTTCAGCACCTGGGCACGATTACAGATGGAAGAAATCTGCTGCTATCAGGACAGCTGTGATGGGTGGACACAGCCCCTCTGCCAGGGCCTGGCTCTCTGGAACCACAGCAACCCCCGGGCTGGGGCCACAGCAGCTCCAGTGGGCGTATGTGTGTGCAAGCCCTGGACTCCCCATGGGTTTTCCAAGCCTCATGGTGACTGCTGGTGAATTTTAGCAGGGGAGATGCAAGGGAGATTTCTCATTAAGAAACCTAAGCATCTTTGTTGCTGTCACCATGCTTGTCCAAGCCCTGAAGGAGCCAGGGGCTGGTGGGTCAGCCCATGGGACAGCCAGTGGCACCACAGCCAGAGCCCTAGCACCCAGCTGCCAGCTCTGGGTCTGTGTAGCAACAGCTGGCATGGTGCCTCCCAACTGGACTAATTTTCCATAACTGCTTTCCTTGATGCTCCCCAGATAGTAAAAAAAACCCAACGACTTTGCTTCCCACTGGAAACACAATCCTATTGCAAAGAAAAGCACCACTGTTAAGAGTGCTCATCAGGATAACTGCAAACTGCAGTATTTGGGATTATTGCTGGGAAATTCTGAAAGATCTTTTCAAAAGCAAGCAGGCAAAAGCCCCCAAGGGACCCTCTCCCCCAAAGCCAGGTGCTGTCTCCTAGACCACTTGGTACTGTGCTTTTTGTCACAAGGATATCAACACAGAGCAGCTGAGTAAATCTTTTCCACAAAGGTATCAGATGCCTCAAGCTCAGGGTCTAGGATATGGAATCCAAATACATGTCTCCTGGGTTCCCGCACTGAAATGCTGTCAGGAGGTCTCTGTGGCCAGATAGAACTGAATATTTCATTTACACTTACAAATTAATAAATACTTTCAATGCAGTTAAAGGGCTCTTGAACACTGCTGTAGTTTTATATTCAGTAATAGAACGCCATTTCCCTATCAATAAAATTGCTGTTTGTTTTTCTCTGCACTTGATTATTATGAAAATTTCACAGTTTCTCAGCTATACTGATGTCTAGTGAAATGAGCAGGCCACTTATGTGGAATTTTTTCAAGTGTCCTTACTCTTTTCCATTTATGCTAATGTTATTTCATGCTAATAGCAAGCTATATTTTGCTTTGATACTATTAAAACCTGTCTGGATTGAGTAAAGGGAACATTTTTATAATGCTTTCTGGAAATGATCTAACACAGTAAAACCATCTCCATTAAGAGCATGGGTTTGGAGGAGACTTTGCATCCCCACCCTTCCATCCCCAAACTGAGAAATCCTTTAGACAGAAATTAATTTCACTGACTCTTTTTCCTATTTTAGTTCTTTGTAAATGATAACTCACTGTGTAATTCAGCTATGCTGCAGGAAGATCTTCCAAGAGGAATTCGGGAAGCATATATTGTTTATTTCAGCCTGTGAATATGAGGTTTACAAATCCCATTACCAAATAATGGGATTGGAATTCCTATTTCAATTTTTATGCATCCTCTTGAAAAAACATGCCCTCCTTCTCCCTCCTGAGTAGCTGAGATCTTCCTTCTCCATTAGACAGGGCTCTGTGCCATGATAACCTGTCCTGGTTTCCTTCCTGAGTATTGCCACAAAACTCAGCGGGGCTCTGACCAAGATCTTTAAGCACAAGAAATTCATTTCCAGTCTGAAATGTAAAGTGAACTGGAGCCCCATTGCCTGAAATATCTCTCCAATCGGTGAGGGCAGTAGCTGATTGAAAAGACTGAGTGCAGCAAATGCAATTCATCTTTAGGCATTCCCAACCACAGAGCAAGGCTGCCTTCCCTAACCACTCCGGTCGCGCCCGCCTTCCCAGCCTCCCGCCCCCATCCTCCTCCTCCTCAGAGCTGAGGAGCACGGCTTCAGGATCCCTGCACACACCCCCCTGGGGAAGGTGCCTGTGAATCCGTTTGGGAGGAGATGTCCCAGAGTAGGTTAAGTCTTCCTTGGCCTCACGCTGCTGCCTCCGAGCTCTTACAGGGGGGATAAATCTGGCGCAGTGATGTCTTCCCTCGGTTGGAAAATTTGCCTTGTCTGACTGACAAGCCTGGGCAGCGAGGTCAGCTGGGAGGCCTGGCTGAACAGAAGGCTGTAATGAAGACATTTTCTCTCTCCTGGCTGACCTCCTACAGCAGACAGATTTGAATAGCCTCTTCTCCAGCTGACAGAATGACATACAGGCTAGCAGAGATCAAAAGCACTTACCATTTATCTATCTCGTTATTCATAAGGTCTCCCATCACCATGGTATCTGAAAGCCTCCAATGAACTGGGGACAGTTCCCCAGGGCCAAGAGCCTCCACTGCTTCCTCACAGCAATCAAAATTGCTTCCTGAGGGTTGGTTTTTTTTTTTGCTTTCTCCTACTCAGATTTTTTAGCCATTACTGTGGATCATTGTAGGGATTAAAGGGAAGATTGAATCAACTGGGCACAAGGCTTTGGCTGAATTTGCATATGCTCTCAGCTGACTCCAGTGTTTTAGCTTCTGATCAAAACTCTCACTGTAAGACCGAAAAAGAGAGGAACTGGAAGTTCCCAGACACAAAGTTTTATGCAAGAAGAAATTAAAAGAGACAAGACTACTGTTTTAAGACTGACACTAGATGTGTTTTACACACTGGAAAGACAGGGAAGTGCATGGATGAGATATTTTTACTAAAAGACCCAGAATTTATCAATGGGAATTTTCTCCTTCCTTGAGATTTTCACAGTGCTTTGATCTAAACTAAAACTAAAACTAAAGCCAGGGTTGTCAAGGGAATGCTAAATGGCCATCAGGTAAGACCAACTGATAAACAGCCTTGCCATTGATGCTACCAGTTTCTTTTGAGACTGCAAACAAGTTTATAATTGGTCTTTGCTCTGTTCCCTTCTTGTCAGCCTCTTTTTGCCTCTTCTCACTATCATGAGACCAAGTTCTTCATTGAGAAGCACTGGGATACTTCACTGATGAGCAACCTAGACTTTCCATCAACAGCTTATGAAACAATTTAGTCAAGTGTTTGCTGCCTCTGATTCTTATTAAACAGCCAATGATTTATTAAGAGCTTGTTAATTAATAATGTGTCCAGCCTGATGATTAAAAAGAAAACCAAAGCAACTGAGAGAAGAACCTCAACTGGATTATCTTATGGAAAACACGATCAGACTATAAAAGCAAGCTAAAAATAAAACTAATATCTTCTTCATTGACCCCAGGCAGTTGCAATTGGATAAAGCACTCTTCAGTTTGTTCCCAGCAGTTTTGTACAGTGTTGCTCTATGATAGGACTAGCAAGTGTATTCTGCTTGGAGGAAGATTCATCTTGGCTCTGTGTGTGTGTGTGAATTTTGAGTTCAAATGAAGCCTTAGAAGGATCATTTTTCAGGTGCCTACAATTTTATAAACACAGAGTCAGAAAGAAGTGGTTGCTGTCACAGAAGTACCTACTTACCCCTTTATTTAAACATTTGGATGGCATGAGCTATGCTACAGGTTATTCATGTGGCAGGGTAGGAAACCTTGGTTGAAAATAAATCCACCTTTTATTGCCCAGGCAATGGCAGGCATCCCTTTAGCCTGTAATTTGGCTCTATAGGACACCCCAGTAGCAGAGTTCTGTATCAGTGGACTGGTTTGGGTTTTTACTATGGAATTCTCTTTGTTGTTACATTAAAAGTAGTTGAAGTTTACACCAGGAATGACTACAGTAAATACATTAGAGCTATACTGCACCTGTGAAGGTAATGAAACAAATGTCTGTTGAAGTGCCCTTTGCTAGTTTATTTGACAGGCTTTAGTCTCAGAGTTATGAATTTACAAAATTCAGTAATCCACGGTGGGGCTTCACTGGCTACTGCCAATTAACTAAATCCTGCCATATGTGTGAAAGCTTCTTGGAAGGGTGTTCTGAGCAGCAAACTGTTCTGCCCGCATCGGGTATCACATAAATCATGCAGGGAGCAGTGCAAAGGGTAATAAGCTCCAGTGTCCTGTAGGTACCAACAGTCGTGATTTTTTTGGTTAGGAGCAGAATGTTCTATCACACGAGAAGCCCGGGCTGTGGTGTTAACCTCACCTAGCTCAGAGTTTAGGGGCATCACAGAGGTGGTATTTTCAGCCTTGGAGGGGTAATGTATCATGCTTGAGCACCTTGTTCACAGCAGTGCTGCTGTCCTCAGCTAGGCTATCATCACCTCTCGGGGCTGCTGGTTTTGTGCTGCAAGGTAGCAGCAGCACCTAAAGCTGTGAGGAGAGCGGCCGTGGGTGTGGAAGGACAGAATTTAATGAGGAGCAGTACTTTGCAGTAGTGTTTAAATTTCCTCAGGCTTTGTGTCCCAGTAAGCTCTGAGTTAGAGAGGAAAGGCACAAATACCTTGGAATTTCACATTAAAAAAAAAAAAAAAAAAAAAAGAAGAAAGAAAAAAAGAAGTGTTTCTATAGCTTACAATTATGCTCATTCAGGGAGCTTTCCTTACAAATGTCTGCAGTGATTGCTTCAGTGCTCTGCAATTACACACAGCCACCCCCAAAGCAAAGCCTGTTTTTTGCACTATCTGGCACACAAACCTAAACCCTGCCCTACCCAGGCCAGAGGAGACCAAGCAGCAGTGCTGTGGGACATGTGCCATGAAGTCTCCAGTTCTCTGCCCTCTCTGTCCAAGTGAATTCAATCTCCTCTCTCATTCCCAGCAGAAAAGGGCCTGAAGGATGAGGGTCACTGAACTGAGTTCTCCACCCAAGGGCAGCTCCAGATGAGCACATGCTCCTTTTCTGGCCAGCTGTTAAAGAAGGAGTGCCATGATCCACTTGGGACAGTGGTCTAGGCAGTGAATCCTAAATGTGTGATAACTGCATCTTGCAGCAGACTGAACACCTTAGCCCCTGGAAGAGCCCTACACTACACCACTGTGCCTGGAGTTTTGTGCCATGTTGCACTAAGCCTGAGGAGGCTGCCATCACTTTGCCAGTTGTATCATCACTTTTGGCTCCTGCTGCAAGGTGCCCAGCTTTTGTCAGGCCCTGTGTAGTTTTGACACCAACTTTCCTAGTGGTTGGGCACTCAAAAGTTAGCCAGTAGCAAATAGCATCCTGCTGCCAGAAGAATTTCAAGGTATGTTTTGTGCCTCTAGATGCAAAGCTTGAAGCAGCCCTTAAGCATGTGCTAAGAAATTAGTTCAGCACCAACAGAGAAATGTGGCACCTGATACGCTGGCACTGCAAGCCCAGGCATGATGCTGCAGTAACAGAAACAGCTTCCAGGCAAGCTGACTTGTGGGAGGGAACTGTGTCTGTGCCTGCTGAGGACTCTGTCATTTCAGTGGGGGATTCTACCCCAGGTCATCAGGATTGATTTTGCTTAGCTGGGAAAAATGATGAAATCCAAATTCAAAGCACTATGACTACAATTAAAAAAAAAAAATGATTACATGACTTCTATGAAGGTCCAGTTTAAGGGCTTGGCATCCCTTTTCCACAGCCATAAAACTAGGAACTGCAGAAGTGGATGCCAAATCTAGACACTTCCATTCTTCTTGTACATTCTTCTACAGAGCTTCTGAGATGTCCACGGGAAGCAGAGATGGAGGCATGGATCAGAAGCACTGGTGGTAGCTGTGATCAGGAAACAGAATACACGGGCAAGGAGGATCTTGTACATGCCACTGGTGCTGCAGAGTGAAGCTGTGGGTGCAAGTTCTTTCTGCACATGTTGAAGGTGTTCCTGTCAGAGTTGCTGGAAGCTACTATTTCTGCCACAAGACACGATCCAGTGAGAGCTCCAGGGCAAGGCAGCTGGGTGAGGCTTCATGTCTGAGGAAGACAATTTTGCCTGTCTGTCTTGAAGCAGATGAGGAAGGTCTTTCATGCTCTTCTCACCTCATCACAACAGAGGTGACAATACTGTCTGGAAGGGCATGGTAACTCCCAGTTAAGAATGACAGTCTGACAGGCACAGATGTTTGCAGAATCCATGACATACTATGAAAACTGTCACTGGAAAACTAGCTAGACAGTGGCGAACAAAATATTTACAGATGGGAAAAATCTAGCCAGGCTTTTAGACACTGGGGACTATGGCACATAGACCTGGCAGCCATGGGGTTGCAGCACTCCCAGCTCACATCTCCTTCCTCCAGCCTCTCCCCACTTCTGCCTTCCAGCATGCCCCAGAGGCAGGGTCAGCTGGAGGGGTGACCTAAAGGATGTCCTCCCCTATGCTGGCATCCAGCAGCAGAGCTCAGCAGCTCTGATATGAAAGCACACACACAGCCTGCAGTTTTGGCTGCCTGCAAAAGCAAGTGCTGGCCCTCAGCCCTGGCAGCTGGAATGAAGAAGTGCAAAGTGAAAGGAACAAAAGCACTGCTTCTTTTCTCTCCCCTTTATCTATTTATTCGGTTAGTTAATCTAGTTTGGGATGCTGTGTGTTCTGTGGGCAGCCTGTGTCATCCTCAAGCTGCTATAGCCTTGATTAAATCCAAGTGCTTTAATAAGGAGAGAGCTATAGCTCTGCAGAGTGGTGCCTCGCTGTGCTGGAGCAGAGGGGCAGTACCCTGACACACAGTGACAGATGCAGAGCACTCCCGTAGGTGGGAAGGCTACATGCAGCTCACAGCCCCACAGGGCTGACTTTAGCCCCGTGGCTTTTCAAGGAAAATGGGCTGAGGAGCTGGAAGTTGACAGAGTGTGTGGATGTTTCCCAATAGTTCTTGTAGAACACAGTCACAACAGGATTTGGTAAGAGCCCACTTCAGGTAGGCAAACAAAACAAAAGGAAAGATGGTTTTAGTGCCAAATTTTGCATACACTGGTGTTAAAATCCCTTGTAAGAGCTGAAGTGTTATCCTCCTGGTTTCAACTCTTCTCTTTTTCAGCATCTTCATTCAGAGTGATCCATTAGCATCAGCAAGGCTGGGATTCGTGAACTTGAAAAGGATAGCAAGCAGGAGAGAGAGGAAGAGGGAGAGCAAATAAGCTTAGAGATAATTTTAAAATCTCTTTCTGAGAGAGACGTGCACGGGAAATTTCCACTGCATTGGCCACGGTTAATGAGGCTGCAAGATACTTTTTCTCAGCAGGTGACTTCTGAGTGCTCAGCAGATGAAGTTAGTAGCATCACAATTTCCAGCCTCAGCCTCCTGCCTCCCTTTCAGAAGCTGGACTGGCAGCACACTCCAGGGTGGCACCTGTGGCACGTGTTCCAGTGACTTCTCACTGATTAAAGGGCTAACAGAGTCAGGCTCACTCTAGCTGAGCGAGCCACGTCTTTCTCCAGGGATCTGTGATGTGCACACTAGAAGCATGGGGACAAGAGTGGGAGCTTTAGCCTAAGAGTGGTACAAAGAGTTTTCCTGGCACAGGGAGGGCTGTGGAGAACAGTGGGTTTCTTATTTAGCATGCCCATGCTTCACACACAGCCAGGCAAGTGCTGACGGAGCAGTCACACTGGGGGAAGGGGAGGAAAGAGGATTGTTTATTCAGGAGGGAAGTTGTAGAGCCGCAGACAAACATTGCTCATGCTCTTCAGAAAACACCACCGCTCAAAAGGCAACATCTGAGGTCATCTATTAATAGGATTTGTGCTACTGAGCAAGCTGTCTGGAGAATACAATAGAAATTAGTTCCAGGGCACCTTTGCTTCCTGAATACTTGTGCAATCCAAACAACAAACAAAAAAGTCGAGATTGCTATCTATCATTCTTTGAATGCATAAACTTCTGTCTGAAATTTGGCTTAGGGTAGGGAAATGCCATCCAACAGCTTTTTTTTTTTTTTCTTTCATTCTGCTTTAAAAACATCAGGAAGAACTCCTCATTGGCTTTACTGAAGGAAGAGGGCAAGGGGTAGGTATAGGAAGGTAAAGGTGTAGCCTTCCAGCTGCCTCAGCCAAGCAGTTGGCTGCTGCCCAGGGCTGTGTTGTAGGTGCAGTAGGCACAGCCCTGATGAGAGGGTTCTGGGGATGCAGCACTATCTCCAGCTCATCTCTCCAACTGCCTACACTGCCTGGAATGCTGCAGCTCCTGGAGCTGGAGTCAGGACATTCCTCCTTACTGTCCCTGCCCTCTTCACTCCCTACAGAAAAATGCTTCTGTGCAGACCTTTGCTACAGTGAAAGAGCTGCCAAGCACATCTCTTTGCTTATTTTTTTCCCCCCATTTGCTTAAGTGCATAAATTCTGGATTTCTACTTGACTGTCTCAGTGTGTGCTGGAGGGGAAGGGGAGGCCACATGAAACAGGAGGTGCACAACTGGAAATACAAATTGCTTGTCACATCACCCCAAAAAAGCTTTATGACAGACATTGCAAAAGAGGATGTGTAAAGACAGCAAATCCCTGGTTTGTGACCAACAGGGGAAAGATAACTAGGAGCCATTTAAGATTATGTTTAACATTTTCTTTAGTGCTCTGCAACATCACTGCCAGTGACACTGCAGACAACTGGAAGTGTTAAACAGCAGTGGGGACAACTGCATAGTGATGGAACTGCCTTGGAAGGACAGACACTTAAAAATAAACATTTCCATGCTAAGAATACAAGCTGTACCTGAACATGCGGGGGGTGGTCCACAGGGTAAGGCAGAGAGCACTCAGAAAAGGAGTTGAAAATTCACTCCCTGGGAATCTGTAAGTCTACACAGGTAGGAGCAAGAAAGGAATAGTCTTTTTGTGAAAGCCTTGATGAGAGTGATACTGGTTTGCTGCTCTCAGGTAGTTGTAGAGAGTGAGAAGCCTCTTTTTCTCTAGGCTAAGCAACCCCAGTTCCCTCAGCCACATCTCCAGAACCATCACCAGCTTCATTGCCCTTCTCTGGATACAAGCACCTCAATGTCCTTCTGATAGAGAGGGGCCCAAAAGTGACCCCAGGATTTGAGGTGTGGCCTCACCAGTGCCGAGTACAGGGGGACAATCTCTGCCCAGAAGCTTTCCAGCCACTCCTCCCCAGCCTGTAGCATGGCCTGGGGTTGTTGTGACCCAAGTGTGGGACCTGGCATTTGGCCTTGTTGAACCTCATACCATTGGCCTCAGCCCATCAATCCAGCCTGGCCAGATCCCTCTGCAGAGCCTCCTGCCCTCAAGCAGACCAACACACCCACCTGACTTGGTGTCATCTGCAAAATTACTGAAGGTGCCCTGGATCCCCTCATCCAGATCATTCATAAAGATATTAAGTAGATGCACACAGGCATTTTGGCTTTATCATGGGAAAAAGGAAGTATCAGGATATAGGATGTAACATGATCAAAGTCCAAGTGTCACAAGAGCAGCACTGATGGCAATATTCTGATCTGACTGTCATGCCAACAGCAGACTCTTCACTACCTTTGTAAAACTGAACTAAACTTTGTAAAAGCTGGAACTTTTATAGTTTTCAGTTTTCTCCTCATTTCTGCCAAATGTGAGGCACTGAAAGCTTTGTGTTTGAGGAAAGAATCTGTTTTGATTGCAGGGAACTAATGACTGCCTGACCAATCTCCCTACCCTTTTTCAAGCTGCGGTGGTTTCCAGCACAGATTTCTTGTGCCAATTCTGCCTAAGTCTGTTGTGATTTTTGATGCTGAAGAGATAATACTGCAGATGATCTTGAAGGTCAGATGAAGGTAGGAGAACTGCAGAACAGCATGACTTTGCACTCAACTGCAAGCTGATGGAGAAGTAAATAGTTGCAACTGGACATCCTATGTGCTGCTCACCCAAAGCTCTGGGGACAAATGCCTCTCTTCATGCACAAGGTTAGAGCTCCTTGCTGGAAAAGTACAAAGAAAAGAAATGCACCCCCCTTGTGCTGTTAGCTGATAGTACCATCTTTGTTTAGCTGCTTCTGTGCCACAAACCCTGAACATGTGCTACATGTCCTTAGGCACTCATTGGTTAATTTACTTGTGCAGAGTAAGGCATCCAAATAGTAACAATAAATTACAGAAGAGAGTACAACTGGAACAAAGATACTCTGCAAAAATTCTTCCTGCTTTTTTTTTTTCCTTTGGTATTCCCTCTCAGCCATAGGTATAATATAAAACTACAGGTGAAAGTATGGTCTGACACATTAATAAATCTTATGAGAAAAGCTAAATAATTCATTAAAACAAATTAACAAGTTAATAAGAGCAGAAGTGAGTTAAAATACAATAAAGTATTATTAATACATCTCAGTCTGTATCCAGAGCCTGTTTAAAGTGAATCAATGCACAATTAATGGGAAGCTGAGTTCCAGTTTCTGTATGATTATGTATAGGGCATATCATGCAATATCACCCAATCTGCAAGGTGTTTAATCTCTTTAGCACTTCTGAAATGAAACTAAATGTGATCTGGACTTCAGGCTGCTCAGTACTGCAGTGATGGAAATTTTAGAAATAAGAGAAAGTGGCAGCCAGAAAATAGAATATATTTTGTGGGAAGATTCTCCACAGCCCCCTCCTCCCTCTATTGCAATTTTTACTATCTTCATTTTTTTTTTTTCAGTTAAAATAGAAGAATTTGGGTTGTTGAAAAATGTCAGAATTCTGTAAAAAAATCCCAACTATTTTATTTGCAAGAAAATGCTCACACATTTGTTTTGAGAGGATTGTTAGACCTGTTATAACTGCAGTGTTGATTCATGAAGTTTTCAGGGATTTTTGTAATGGGATTTCTGTGGTGGCAAAAAAAAAAAAAGAGAAAATTGAACAAAGGAGACGGTTCTGGGAGAAAAAGCTGAAGGCAAATTTAGAGGCCAGGAAAATAAACTGTGGTGTAACCCTTCAGAGATCTGAGTGAGGGTAGAGCTTGAAGGCCTGCTGAGTGAGTCCATTTATCTGCTCTCCAGGGAAGGTGATTTCACTGGGACTTTCCAGACATGGCATTGAAGAAGGAGGTCCCATCACTTTCAGCTTTTTGCACAGTAACAATTTGACAGGTTGAACTAGATGCTTTGTTTTCTGTGTGGCTCCAGTTTATCTTGTGTTTTATCCTTATCACATAAGTAAATGATCCAAGAACTCAGAGAAATTCCTAATTTAAACAGACATCAAATACCAGGTGTAGAGTAGAGTTTGTGTCAGTGAGAAAACAGACAGATTTGTCTCTGAAAGAACTTACAGTCCATTCTAGAAACTTTGTTTTGAGAGAGGTATTGCTTTTCTCAGGGGCAAGGCTGTCTTTCTGTACCTCAGCAGTGCTGTGCTCCCTCAGGACTTTATAAAGAGGTAGTACTTGGATTTTCTTTTTGCTTTGGTGGATATTGTGGAGATCAAAAAAGCTCTTGTGGCAACAGGGAGAACTGAAATTGAGTTTTCATGGACGCATCTAGAGGTGTTTTATGGTTTATAGTTTCTTTACCCAACCCAGCCAAGCTTCCAAGTCTCTCCAGGCCAACGGAAGGGTCAGTTCAGCAGTTTGGGGCAGGAGTCCCCAGTGGTGCAGATGTCCCTGCTGTGGTTCTGACAGGGGTCAGCTTCATGACAATTGTATGTTTTCCTCCCATAACTGTTTTGAAACCTTTCTCTGGGTTAGCCTTCACTCCCATGGTGCAGATGTTCAGCAGCCTGCATACTTTTGAAAATAATGGGTTATTTGCAGGGCACTAATTGTCCCCATTTAAAAAAAACCCCACCAAACCTATCCTCCAACATGAAAAATATGTCTCTCCTACTCTGTCATCTCTTCTGGGGCATTGCACTGAGGGTTAAAGGCGTGTCTCTGTCTCCTCCCCAAATGTCTTTATTAATAGCTTTCAAGTATTGGCCTCCTTAGGCCATGGGCAGATGCAGCTCTGGACATGCTAGAGGCTGCATAGCACTCAAGGAGATAAGACAGTTTAGTTTAACACAGCACGAATGATTCCAGCCTCAAGTCCCAATCAAAGAGATTTACAGCTATTTTAAAAAGACAGTAATGTTGACTTGACTGGTGAAAGAATGCATGAAACTACTCTCAATGCAAGGCCTGGTTTTAACAAGGAAATAAATGTTGGAAGGACAACATACATAACTTGATTATTATTTCATTAAAAATTAGTGTAGTAGCCTAGTTGTCACAGAGCAGCAATAGCTGTACTTTTGGAATTAACAGTCAATACCCCACAAGAGAGACACATTCTTTAGTTAAAACAATTAATAAAACAGACAGTGAAACAGATCTCCTTTGTCACCATTTAGGAGCAATTTAATGCACTCCGTCCCTAATATTTTACGATGCAGAAATTCTATTCTCTAATTTCCTTCCCAAGCCTCTATCCCAAAGGGCTGTTAATTTGATCTTTTCTACTTTAATGAAAGACACTTTGCTCAGCACCTCCCCGGATCAAGGCATCAAAAGACCAGAAGGAAGAAGCCACCCCCGCCCCGCAAAGGGACAAGGGCAACCCCATCAAGTGAACACAGTGCCCATCTGCAAGCTGCCCCACGGAGCGAGGAGCTGCCTCCCCTGACTGCTCTCCCCGCGTGGCACAGCCTGGTGGGAGGCGCACGGGGGGCTGCCAGAGCGGCTGGTTGCAGCCCTTCCCCACGAGGCACACAACCTGCTGAGCAGACAGGTGCTGGCTGTGCTGATGTCCATGGGCGATGAAGCCTGCTTGTCCCGGTAGCTGACATCTATATTGAGATCCAGCTGGATTGTTAAACTGATACAACATGAAGAATGTCACTCTCTGTTACTGGAGATGTGGATCTTGTGGATATCCTCTGAGCACAGAGCCTTGACCACGTCTGCCCTGCTTTCTTCAGCTGATGGATTTTGCCATTGTAGTGGGTTATTGTTTTCCACGGTTGTTTTGGGGTGGTTTTTTTCCAGTTTTTTAAATTTATCCTTCAGTTCAAATGCTTCTGGACATGATTACTGTTTGACTCTTTCCCCAGTGCTGTAACAACTCCATTGTTTCTACTCCTGCTTTAAAAAACTTTAGACTTCATCTTAATAAAGCTCAGCTATTGAAACCAATGTAAATTCTGCCTTAACATACACAAAAGCTTTAGAAGGAGCCTACTGAGCCTAGCATGCTTAAACCCTATTGATGTCAGAGGGAACAAATTACATTACATGTACTACAGCACGACAGTTAGGTTTAGTGCTTCCTCTTTTCTTCCTTTTTCTGCTTTGTATCCAGCTGCCTCTCCGCTGGTATTAACATTATTTTGTTGGCTTTGCTTGATCCAAAGTTTAAGCAAAGCAAACAAGAGCTTTTATAAAATCTATGTCTAAAAAATCTGTTCCCAAGATACTCTCTAAAGGGCAAGGATGACTTATTTTTTTCCATCAGTGTACTTTCTTTTGTAGTATTTGAGACCTTGCTACAATAGGACTAGAAGCAGTTAGAGAAAAAGACTGTGAACAGAAAGAAATCCATTTAATTGAGTCTTCACTGTCTTGCTCACCAGGGGAAACAATTAAACTGTGTGTTCAAAGGAGTTTCAAGAAAGCATTGTGGGCACCACTCAGGGCAAGATTAGCAAGATAACTCTTATCTAGACATTAGTCCATTTTATGTAGGCAGAATCCTATAGGAAAGGCTTTTCTGTTCCAGACCAGAGCTGAAGTCATAACAGGGAGGCAAGAGGGTGTTTCAGTTTTCAGCCAGTTTCTGTTCAGCTGCGGTCCCCTGCAGTCCTGGCCTGGAGACCTGGCTGGAGTGTATCAGGGGTCCACCATGGATCCACATTGATCCCCACCTGCCAGGCCCCTCCTGGAAAAGCCAAGGCAAGTGTAATCTATCAGTGCTGGCAGTGACAGACTTCTAGCAACGTGGGTGGTGTTTTGCATGGAAACTGGTGTGCTGACCAGCAGCAGCCATCACAGGTCTACAGAGGCTGTGGCTATCGGGGCAGTTCTCCCCACTGTCAGCACCCAGCAGGCACAAGAGAGGTGGTGACAGCCCACAGGCTCTGCAGCTTCCCTCCCACCCTCAGGTCATGGCACTGCTCAATCCAGGCCTGAGCATACCAGGGTTTTCCAGCAACAGGCCTGCACAACCAAGGAAGGCCAACTCCACCCGAGTGTCCCTGGGAGATGACATCAAACCCCTTGCTCAAAGCAGCTTTGTGCCACACAGCCTCACATAGTCTGACACCTCAGTCCTGTGCTTGTGCTTGTCTTTCTGCCACACCCCAATTCTTCCCAAGTCTTTCCTTGCCCACAGTACAGTATCTGGCTGACATGCAGGGAATTACAGGAACGTGGCTGGGGATGGTATGTAGGAATAGTGGATGCTGGGATTTCAGCTGTCTTCCTAGGGCTCCCTCCCTCAGGAGCTACTTTGAGGGCTCTTGAGCTCAGCTGGGAACAGACATGCACTGTGCCCCAGCCCAGCCCTTACTGAGAATAAAGAGAAGAGGATCATCTTTCCTTCAAAGGAGGTGTTAAAGTAAAATGAGTGTTTTCAGCTGGCAAGAGGCAGATCTTACAGACCCACTCCCCTCATATCTGCCCAGGTCCCTCTCACCTTTCTCCTTTGACCATCAGGTAGATGGAGGTAGAGGGTTTGTGATTGAGGAAGAGGTGAGGAAAAAGTTCTGGGGATCAGTGACCAACACTGGAACAGAGGTATCAATTTTAAATTGCTCTTTGGAAAGAAGCTTGGATATTGTTTGGGTTCTCCAGCCCCACCAGATAGACTGAATGCTGCTACCACATCCCTTCTTCCCTGCAGCAAGTCCCGTTACCAGCAGTATCACCCAAGGCAAGGTCTACCCTGTGCTGGGTGGGGCTCTGCAGTCTCTCCTTGTGTAAGAGCACGTGCCATGGGGATCAGTGCCCACAGTCCTTTTGTTCTCCCACTTCTTGCTGGTAAATCCATCCCTGTGACTACTCACACTCTACAATTTTTGAGTCAAGTCACTGAACTCTGTTGCTAAAGGTAGCTGTGTTTCAGTGTTCCTCGTGTTTGATGTGGTTTGGGTGGTGCCAAGCAGCACCTTTTTGCAAGAGTGTCATTAATAATAATGTTTTCCAGAGGCAGCTAATTAATTTGTATGAGTGTGGCCAAAATCAGCCCATTAATTTTTAAAAATACAAAAGGTCTGAAAGTGGTATGTGAGCCATAGATTAGCAGTCAGGGTATCAGGTCTGGGTTTCCAGAAAGGATGGAGAATTAACACAACAAGTGATAGAATAAAACTATGTGATATTAATTTTGAGAGAAGTATATAGACCTAAAACATATGAAACCAGTTTGGTTTTCATGTCCTCTGTTCTACTTGTGCATCAGCTTATTGAGAAGAATATATGGTGGCAATCAAATTGCGAGGACTTATCTTTCAAAGGTAACTCTTCTTTTTAAAGAGATATGTATCTTCATCATTAGAAAAGGAGCTGTACTTGAGCAATATCTGCCTCAAAGATCTACACGTTCTAATTCAATCCATTTGTATTAGTGGAAATATTTCTGAGCATACTGAGTGTGCCATGGATTAGGCTCTTGTTACAATACCTGTCTGATCAAGAGTGTTGTGCTTCAGGCACTGCTGCACAACTAATCCTTCTGTGGCCTTCTAGCAAATGGAATTATCATCCCAGTGCTGGGCTAGACAACCTAAATGTGGCGTGGAGGGGTAGCTGGTAATTTAGGATACAAATCAGCAGAAACCAGCCTAGCAGCATGAATACCAGTCTAGAGCAGCCTATACCAGGTGGAAGCAGAATGCAGAGAAAGAGAAGGACTGGATTTGCTAGAAATTGGTTCATCTCTTGGACACTATGTACACTTTTTTTCACTTTGATCATAAAGCATGAGCTTTGTCTCGAGCTGGGTGTAGGATTAGCAGCTTAGGACACCCATGTCTGGTCTTTCCAGTTTGGAAAAAAATAAGAAAAGCAAGCATATAAAAGGAGAATATGTATTCTGCAGTGAAAAAGCTTTTTGTACAGCTAACTTGTTACTTATTTGGGACACTTAAAGAAGAAAAACCCCATGGTTAGAGCAAGTTCATTCCTTATAATGGACTGCTGAAGTTGTCAGAAGCTCTGTGGCAAACATGGCCAATAAAGAATAAAAGCTCAGGAGATTGAAGAAGAAGGTTAATAGCTTTTCTACAGGGCTTTGGTTTCTTTTCCCAGCAGAAGTCATAAATATGCAACCAACTGTTCAGAAATAATTTTGATTGAGGACTCTGAGGACAACACTAATCTTTTCCACTTTAACACCTACCAAAACCAGTTGTACCAATTAGTGAAGGTGAACGCCTCAGGTTTCTTCCACTGAGCTGCAGTGTAATACCTGGAATTCTCTAACAAACAGAAAATCAGCTTTCTGCTTTGTAGAGTATATTTGTCTAGAAATAGCAAGCTCAGTAACAAGGCAATGAGGTCCAAAATCCAGTCCTAAAAATACTCTCACCCTCTCTTAAAGTGAATTTCAATGTTGTGAAATGTTAGGGAATGCAAAGTAAAAGAGCAAGAACATTTATTCACTTTCCAGTGTGGCAGCAAACCAGCACTATCCCACATCTGCAGAGCCAGTAGAGGACCCCTCCAGACTGAATGAGCCAGCTTAGTTTCCCTTTTTCCACAATGTCCAACAAACTTGCCATTAAAGGTGCCAGCTAAGTGAAATGTGTGTTTTGGGGGTGCAAACATCTGCCTACGTTAGGAGGGTGGTGACTATCAATTGTAACTGGGTCAATTCATTGAACTCTAGGGGAATGCTTTATTCTTCTTAACACAGAAGATCTCTTCATGGCACCAAACGTTGCCAAGGAACCCAACTGACAGCCTCCTGAAATACCCTCATTCACCTAAGCTGCATGTGTGCACTCTCCTGTCCTGTGGGGATTACTGGCCATGCAGGAGTTTGCAGCTGACTGGCAGAACTGCAGGAGCTAGCAACTTGTCTCCAGATGCCTAACCCACTGTTGCTATTGAGTGATTTGCTTCCACTGCTTGCTACAGATATAGAAACATCCATTTCTCATTCACCCTCTCTGCTACTAACATTTTCTAAACCACAGAAAGACAGCCTTGCTGTTCCAGGAGCTGTAGTCACCACCACAGAGCTGGAGTTTGTTAGGCAGGTCTGAAGTGTTAGTGCAGCCCAGAGAGTGCCCATGATGAGCACAGAGGCAGTGTCAGCTGGGATAACTGAAATCAGACTGAGGCTTATCTGCTGTGGGTAGGTATCAACAGTAAATAAATACCCATCTTTGCAACAAATTCTTCCTGTTCTAGGAAAGCTCTGCAGAAACAGATGAGAAATTGGCCTCAGTTCTCAGTGAGGCTCATTCTGCTGTGTTAGGAGCAGATACTCAATAGGGAAAACTTAGAAACAAACAAAAAAAATCCCAACAAAATAGAGATGCCATTTACCAAGCATAAGGAAGAAACAAAAAGCAACAGGTACAATAATCTTTCTTACATCAGCATTTGCATTTTTTCTCTCCAGCAGATTTTGTCAGAAAACATGTTACTTTCATCTGAGAATCATCAATTTATTTATTTTTTTTCCCAAAACTGTGGCTAAAAGTGAAGCCAGCATCTTTCATGATCATTCTTTCCTGCTTGGCCAACAGTAAGTCTGGTCAATCCTTTCTGTGGTCAGGAAATAATTAAATCCAGGATGTGCTATCAGGGATTTACAAATTCTTAATTTCCTTCCAGATATTAAGAAGGGATGAACTTGGTTTTTCTTTGCTCACAGAGGAAAGTGATGAGGTTTCTTTTGTGTTTTACCTATACTCAAAACCAATTAAGAAACTGACCATGGAAGAAAAAAGTCTGAAACAACCACATGAACTCCTAATGACAGTAGTAAAAGAAACAAGAGATTAATAGAAAGGCCTCACCTCTAGTTGATGCCTTTACAGTTTCCTCTAATGAGGTACAATGTTGGGTAACTGGTGTCATGTGTCGTGTCATAATGCATCATATTCATGTGAAGGTCTGTCATGTCACAGAGAATAATAGCAGATGACAGATACAATGAGAGACTGTCAGCCCAGAAATCTTCTTGTTTGGGGAAAATTTTTATGTATTAAGATTTAAAATGTATAAAACAAGCTAGTAGTGTGTTAAAAGGACAAGGAGGAGAGGGGAGGGAATGAAAAATAGACTTTACAAGACAGAAAGCAGAGCAGGGCAAAAGGCCAAGTCTCAGAAACATCACTCAGAAAGTCAGGCTGGATCCCTGTCCCCTCTGCCTGCAGGATTAGCTTAACATTGGAGCTGCTCAGACTTTGAAGCCTAACTTTGGGGACTATTTAGAGTAGATTCTAGCTCTACCCAGTATATGTTTTGTTCAGCCTACACCCTGGAGATCTGGATTCAGGTTGCTAATTCCCTGCAGGTTCAGGCTGGATTCGGGCTCTGAACAAAAGTTGGCTCAGGAGAAGCTGTGGGGGAGGAAGGCTGTGGCCTCATCCTTCTACACCTACCTAAGGGCCTGGGGCAGGCAAAGGGCTGGACCAAGGCAGCCTGAGGCATGTTGGCAGCTGGCATTAGCTGTGTTTTCTACAGCCCCTGCTGCATGAGCAGTGTGCTCACCAGCATTAGCAGCCATGACCGTGCTGCAGCCGCCCCACGCCGCTGAGTTTCCACGGGCACACCGAGAAGACCCAGTCAGGCACCCCACTGGGTGCTGCTCTGCTGCTCCACAATGGCCTGCAGGAACCAACACCAGCTGGGCTGAGCTGTATGTCTCCCAGTTCCCCCAGTTTCACCCTACCAGACATCTCCTGCTCTGAGGCAGCCAATGCCCTTTCCCAAGCGGCAGCATGGAGGACACTGTTGCAGTCCTCATGGTGATGAACAGACAGGCTCGGGTTGGCATAACCTACCCTCAGGCTGTCATTTCATGGCTCAAGACACCTCTGGCAGTGCCTGAAATCAGGCAGATGTTCCTCTGGGATTTTTTTCTGGGGAGTCTCAGGTTCAGAGCCAAGCCAAAGCTCTCTCGGGACAGGATGCTGCTGCTGACCCTCAGGGCTGCAATGATGGAGCAGCTGCCATGGGCTTCACTCCATGTGCCAGATGCACAGGGCCATCCTTGCCTGGAGACTTGTTGTGCCACCCACAGCAAAGCTGTTCTTTCAGCCTTTTGGAGAGGACTAGCTTGCTGTCTAGTAAGACATCTCACAGAGTGTTTGGATAGAAGCAAGGAGGCTTTACCACACCCACTGGTACCCAGGGGATTGAAGGACACATTGAGGAGTCTGGTATTAAAGCTGATGGGTTGCAAGTAGATGCATCTCATTGCAATGGCAAAGCAAATAACAAGGCAAAGTTGAAAACTCTGTCAACTAGATACTAAAGATTCCAATGTGATTATTTTTCTTTTAGGTTGCACAATGCAGAGAAGCAAACAATTTCAAGGTTAAAATTATGTGCAAAATGCTCAGGAATGTTCTCTGTTAAGGTCTGAGGATAAAGGAGAGGACCCTTCTACCAGAGGGGTAGTAAAATCCCTCTCAACCACGCTCGAAATTGTATTTATTTATTACATTATTTTTGTCACACCAGTGCAGCTAGGAAATGACTTACTCCTGGTCACTCTGGAAAGAAAGGCTTATCCTAGTCCCTGGAGGCATCCAAACCAGGGGAGTTGGCACAAGGACTTTATGACAACCAGCTTGACTGAACACAGAGACAACACAAGTTCTGTCCTAACACAGAAATTCTAGTCGGGACAAAAGGGACATTGTCTTTTTTCTTCTCCTTTCCCCCCACCAGCCCCTGTGGAATGGTGGGTGCTAACACTGATTTAACACCTGTCTCCATCCCCAGCCAGATGAAAGGGGACTCAAGAGGTGACATGTCCGAGGAATCCGCCTGCGCATTCCAGGGGCCGTTTGCACAGAGCTGGGAGAGGCAAAGCTCCTGGGAAGGGCAACGTCTCTGATCTCAGAGTCCCAGGTGCTGGGGCTGCTGCAGAATCCTGGGTGATTTCAGCATCTTTCCCTGAAACAGTCCAGCTTGCAGCACTTCTCCATCAAAATGGTGTGTGCAGGACACTGGGGTAACCCAGAGGAGCTGGCTGGGCGGTTGGGAATTTATTTTAAGTCCTTGAAAACAGGCTCGGGAGAAAGAAGGGAAATATTCTAATGTTCTTATGCATTAGTCAAGTATCATAACACTTCACATTAGCTCAAAGCTGAGGGAACTAGTGAAGCTGTGAGACACAGAAAAGATCTTAGCACTTTTTTGTACCTATTGCTGCAACAGAAGTTCTTTCCTTTCAAGCTCCTAATTAATCCGTATGATGCCATTTGCTTTTGCTAGAAGTGGGGCTGGCAAAAAAACCGGTTGAAAAACAGAACAGGAGAGATACAGTCCAAAAATTATCATCAAAGGGTGAATAACTGTGTGTGGTTGCTGACACTGCAAACTCACTCAGCTATGGTGTGTCAGTTCAGAGGAGAAACAGATGGAGAATTTATGTACTCTCTGCATTTGGAACCACATGTATTGAAAGCACAGGAGTTAGGAAGAGGCTAAATCAACATGGCAGCACACTGCCTGTTCCCTGCAATAAGGTGTTCCTGTCCCCTGCAGCTATAATGCATCAATATAATACTATGAGATCAATAGCTCAGGCCTGTAACTGTAGATCTAGTTAAGGTGGTATTTGTATTAAACACTTGACTATCATTAAAGTTTACTATTGCTGCTCTAAACTCTGAGGCAAACTTCTGCTCTGCTCTTTCAGCTGAACTCTCCATGACCTGTAGCCTAGTTAACTCCTTTTTATATTTCCTGTGTCACTGACAAAAAGTTTTCTTGTTCTATGGTAGGAATTCCTGGTACATATTTTCCCAGTTTATATATTTACTTGTTCCTTTAAGGTCATTCAGAAAACATTCCTCCTCTATTTGTTTTCATGGGTGCTTTGTGTTTTTCTTCTCCTTGTGTGTAAGGAGATGGAAATCAAGGAGCAGTTAAGGTTTTTTATAGTCAATAAATGGAGTATTTATTTCAGTAGATTATTTTCTTGTCAACTTGTCCCTTTCTCAGCTGGTGTGGCACTTGTACTGAAACCAAGACATGAGAATATGATAACTTGGGCTCATTAGTAGTAATCTTTTGTGTGTAATGAACTGAGTGAGCTGAGTATGATTAACCCTTCTATTTACAATTAGTTTTTAATAGAAACAATATATATAATCAGCAGTTCTCTGCAAAGCTCAGGTTCAGTTGGGACTGGGGTAATGTCTCTGACTGTGACTTCTGGTGTTCATCAGTATTTAATAAAGCATGGTGGGAAGCTAGAGGTGGCCATGGAGACTCCTTCATACCTCTTCACCTGCAACTGTGAATTCTGCTCGTGTGTTCAACCTCTACAGAATCAGATACTTCTGTGGGACTCAATTGTTCAGATACATGGGGATCCCAGTTTTGTCCTGAGAGGAAATATACTCCATTCAGAGCATGAAATTACTAACACTTTTTTGATGGTGTCCTAGTTAGCCCTGGAAAAAGTTTTCCTTTACCAGGAAAAATGGCACTTCCCTTTCTTTGGACCAAGAGATGATAACAAATTTACTTGTATGGAGAAGTGAGTAAACCATGTGCTCACTGAGATCTATACATCTGATGTGTATGAGTCTGCAGAATGCTGTGTAAATAGCAGACTAATCATTATCCCTCCAAGGCAAAGCTGTGGTCCATGACAGTTCTTCACTTGCTTTCCTCTTTGCCCCTTTGTGTGGAGGTTTTATGTTGGCAGAGAGCAGGTGGTACAGACCATCCTGGCAGCCTTGGCCCTTCCATCTCTGTCACCTCATCAGAGGTTGTGGAAGAAAAGTGGAACCAGCCACAGGATTGATCTGTGCCTCTGAACTCTGGGGCACGTAGGCGTGTAACAAATACCACACACAGCTAAAGAAAACTGTCATATCATAGCAACCAACACACATCAGGAAGAATACTGGATCTATCAGGAGTTTTCCAATGAAACTGAGAAAAACCAATCAGTGGAATCAGCCTGCAGCATCACTACTCTCTGACTAGAGCAGCAAACCCTGCTCAAGGGAACCTGGACATCAGAGCCACAGAGAGAAAGATTCTTCACTTGCTCACCCTCCCACAAGAGTATTTTAGTCAAGAGAAATTGTTAGCAATTGATAGGCATTGCTTTGGGTGTTTTGTCACTATTCAGCCAAGGAAGAGAAAGTACAAATCAATCAGAGAAAGTGCTTTAGAAAGATGCATATGTATGTGTATGTATACATATATATATATATATGAATAACTCTAGTTGCTGCTCTGTGCTGCAGAAGTTGCTGATATAAAGCAGTTCAACTTCAGAAAAGGAGCAGTTCAGTAAACCAAATTGTGTAATTGTTCTCTCTTTTTTTCCCCCCTTTCTTCCTCTGTTTTAACATTCTGGCTAAAATCTGTTAATTATCTTAACTTTGCTGTACCCAAACTGGGGAAATATATATTATTTGCGGATTTAGAATCATTCAGAGATTATTCTTAGATTCTGCCTGGGGAGAAATATTTCACTTTCCTGTAACCTGTAAGTTTCTACAGCCAGAGACAGTACCTTTCTTTTAACTGTTTAGACATGAAGTATATATTCAGTCAATTAAACTTTAGACCAGATCTTTAAGTGTTATAATTCAATATACTTTCACTAAGGCTGTAATGGTTTCTTCCAGTGCAGTATCTAATGCACTGCACAGTAATCTCAGATAAATCCATTGGCACTATACTTTTGTTAAGATTACACAGGGAGTCTGAGGTGGGCAGAATTAATTGCATTGATTAATACTTTGCAACACATTACAGATCTTGCTGCAGAGGGCACTGAGCCTGATCACACTGCTCCTGCCAAATATGAATCACTGCTCCTGGGTGGAAGTGCTTGTGGGAGTCAAGAGCAGTGTGTGTTGCAGTGGAGAGCAGATTATCCATCTTAGACACTCTCATACATTCGTTTTCTGTGCCACAGCACCTAAACATGCTTAATATCTTTACCCTTGCCAGCATCCCAGAAGGTAGGAGAGTGTTATATTTACTTTATGGGGAAGTACTGAGGAGTAGTCATAGCAAGGAAACATTTCAGGAAATCTAGGATGGAGAGCAACTAAATCCCTGTCTCCTGGGCCCATTCCCAAGCCAGATTCTCTCTCCTAACTATCCTAACATCCTTAATGGATCACATTGCTTTTAGGAGCAAAACTGCAATAACTTTATATGATCCATCTGCTTTTTATAGGAAGAAGGAGCTTCATAAATAGCACAGATACTCTAGACAGTGGTTTTTTTGCAGGTGGGAGAAACATTGGTTTAAAAGAGATTCAGGTTGCTAGTGAATTTGTATTTTAGAGTTCACAAAAAGGTACCACAAATTGTGGCTTTTTCACCATGGTCTCTGAATCATGTAACACAGGAGAATTTGTCTGAATCATTCACATTTCTAACAACCTCTGTTAAACAGGTGCAAACCTTGCCCTTGTGTGGAAAACGATCCCACTAGGAAATAAACCAAGAGAGTGTTTGCATTTCCAGCAGCTCTCCCACTGCTGCCTGGCAGAGGGCAAGCAGAGCAGCTTTCCAGTCACTGGCTGGTTGCTGAGCTGCCCCTGCACCAGCAGAGGATCTGTGCTTTGGCTTTTCCTCTCTCCTATCGTGTTTTGAGGAATATGGCCTATCACCAAGTCCTCCTACACAGTTATTGGCAGCCTGGTCTCCTGGAGTATTGCTGCAATCGATCTTTGGAGCAGAACCTCGGTCTGAGGCTCTTTATTGTAGTGTGATTCCAACTTTATAATCACACGATGATGAGAAAAGGGAGGGAGAGGCAGAGGGAGAAAAGGAAAGGCTTTGTGCAACTGAAGCAAATTCCATCTAAGAAACAGAAAATATACAAGCAGATTAACTATGGATTAACATGAAAGTTTTGTTGATACATCAAGAATCTATCTTGACATTAACTATATATTGTTTCTCTCTTACATAGCAATATTTACCAGTTATTTTTAAGACTTTCAAGAGGAAACAAACCCTGGATACATTGCAGAAATAAATCAAGCTCTACAGAAAGTCCAGTAGCACTTTGGTGGCCAAACATATCCTAATCTTCCCTGAAGACAAATAGCCAAGTGAGAGTCCTGTTGAGCCTAAGAAGAGATTTGCTTTTCACTTTCCACTAAACTATGCTCGGGTTCAAATTAAATACTTGCTAGGCTGCCATGTAACAGCCTAATTTTGGTGTCTTGGTGTCAGCATCTAAATTGCTTTAGAGGAAGAAACCCAGGTCAAAATGAGCAAGGTTCCACACAAAGCAGTATTTTTCCCATTAGATGTACTTTAAGAGCTACATCAGATGTTCCTACAGCTTTCTGTGGAAGAAACCAGGATGGGCTAATTTATAGTGTACAGACAGTGCTTTTTTTCTGCTTTGTGATGTACAAATTATACCCACTCACCCTCAGTGATTTTCCACATGAGGAAGTTAATGCACATTGATGGACATACTGGGCTCCAAGGTGGTCCTTAGTGATTTCTGCTCTGAAAGCAAAGGAAGGTGTGTGTGGTGCTAATGGAAACGATGGAGTCACAACATAATCTGTTTCAGGTCAGTCACTGCATCTTTGTTTGCTCCTTTTGGAACCCCATTGGCCTCCACAACATCTCATAGTGAGTTCTACAGTATCATTATGTCTTGTGGGTTAAAAAGTATTTCATTAAGTTTGCTTTAAATCTGCCACTTGATCATCACTTAAGGTGCTTTACAGAAAATACTGAATAATCATTCTTTGTTTGCTGCTTTTGTGCCATCCATTATTTTCTACATCATAATTAGACTAAGTGTTCAGATTTGACTATTCCATTTTTCCTCTTTGTACTTATCTTCGTACATCACATCTCCTCATTGCTCTGGTTGCCACAAGAGCTTCTAAGAAACCTTTTCAAAAATATCTGAACTCCTCTTAAAACCAGAATCTCCCTTTCCTACTTGTTCTTTGCACTGCAGGAGGAAGAATCACTTCAATCCCACACCCCTCTTAGCAGCCTGGCTCCTGGCAGCCCAGCATAGCCCTGCCTATCCTGGCCTCTGGTGAGAGACAGATCTTCAGCTCTCTCTTACTCAGTGAACACCAGCCTGAGCTGGATCCTTTGGTTCTGCTTGCTTCTTCTCTCCACACTGCAACAAGGCTAATGTTCTACCACAAACAGCTGGTACAAAGGGGAAAAAAAAGTACTGTGGGCAAGAGAGGTGGAGAAAGACAGAGGTTACACAGTTTTCCTAGAGTTCCTGCCAGCCCCTGTGAGATACTTATTACTTGTCTGTCCTGCTTCAGTTAGAGAGCCCCATTTCCACTGTTTGCTTTGTCATATACCTGTTCCATCATCTCTTTTTCCATGTAGAAATGTTCTGACCTATTTACTCTCTTTCTTTTTGCTGTGATTCTTCTCAGTATCTTCCCCAATGTTAGCATATCCTTTCCCAAAGAGGTAACTAAATTCTCCAGCAGCACTCAAGATGCAGACACACCATGCAGTTAATGTTACAAGGATGCCATCTTATTTTCAGTTCCTTCCCTAAATAATTCCCAATGTGTGATTTGCCATTTGAGTGCCATGGAGCTGACTTTTCTAAGCACTGTTACGACTCCCAGGTCTCTTGCTAGGTTGCTAATAGCTAATTCCCCCAGCTAATAGCTGATTTAGAGTTCATCACTGTGAGTATAGTCATATAGACAGTTGTTTTTTCTCCTTCATGTGCCTTACTTGCATTTACTGACATTTCATTTGTGATTTTCATTGAATTTCATCTGTGGTTTTATTGCCTCATCACTCAGTATTGCGAGCTCTTTCCATAGCTGTTTGCAGTCAATTGCACATTTCACCATCCCAAATATTTCTGTGTCTTCTGCACACTTCCTTGACTTACTTTTAACCTTCTTATCCAGATTATCTTTGACAGTTCTGAAATGCACAGATCCCAGCACAGATCTGTGGGACTGCCCTGGTAACATCCATGTAACATCCATCCCTCATGAAACATTTTGCTCAGTGTTCAGGAACCTAATAGGAAAAAAAATTCTTAGGTGTCAAGTTGTATTCAGGTTCAAATAAATATGTGACTCTTTGAATCTTTACTTCAGAGTATATGAAAACTTCTGCAACTGTGCTATCAACATATTTTCCTTGTGCAAAAGCCACCAGTGATGAATGAACAGCACAGCTCAGTCTTTTCTGAATTCTTTGTACCATCCATGTGAGACTCAACTGTACAAAAGTCAACATTTTAGAAGGAAGATAAATGACTGCCTGTGTTGAAAGCATTGCAAGGCAAATTACACATTCTAGCTGCTTTGGACCTCTTTGTCAAGCTTCATCATACTTCAGAAACAGTGAGTTTTAAATCTGGGTGGGATTACTCTATTATTTTAATGCCTATTAGATATTCCCTCTCAGTATAACTGATTAGTTATTGTCCCTTTTCTGAAGCAAAACAGCATTTAATCCAAAATTTGGCACGTTAAAAAACCCAACAGAACCATAGTCTCCCACCCTGCCTCAGCCTGTCATCCCTGTAAGGACTTGTAAGTATAAACATGTTTAAATGTTTAAGTGAAACAGGACAATAAATGACATTTGGCCAATCTTCTAGGGAATATAAACCCAAATATGGAACTTCTGAATAGAAAAAAAATACAATGGATATATTTCACTTAATTTGACCTTTTAAGATGCCAACCTTTTTATATAGAAAACATCTTTACATGGTGAAGTTATTCTCACTGTGCTTTCCTAACATGTGTAATGTTTTAAGTGAGGTCCTAGAGGAAGGGCTGGAACAAGAAAATACCTACAGCACAATCTGAGAGCAGCAACATGCCATGGAAATGTCCTCCCGTGATCTCAGATGAGGCTGGAATTCCCAAACCATTTTGATTAATTGTAATTGCCTTCATGCATTAGCAAGGAAACCTCCCTAAAATACAACTGCATGTTCTGTTCTGGTAACCTTTCTGGCATCATTTTCCATAGCTCCTTTCCCTCCGGGACCAGCAGGGCAGAAGTGGTTGGAAATGCACTGAAAATGCTGTTAGGTTACTCTTTTTTGAAGGGGGAAAGTGGTCAGTGATGCCAGGACATGACTCCATTAGTGGTTTATTCCCATGCTCTTACAGGGGGGCTTTGCCCAAGTGATACTGTACACAACCACCTTCTGAATTTTCTCATGAGGGCAACATAAGCACAGAGGGTGAATTACAGACTGAACCAAAGCACATGCCTTGGCTGCTTGTGCACTGGGCTCAGCTGCATGGTCACTGAAGACAATGGGAAACCTTCTATTAAGAGAGGGGCAAGCAGCTCAGGCCTCAGAGCAATTCCTAATACCAAAGTGAATTAAATACTACCTAGTATTAGTAATAAAGAAACATATGGCTCTTGGGGGAAATTCCCAATGCTCTTACACCAATTGATAGCCCTCTCATCACAAGGAAACTGATTGGAGAGAGGAGCTCATCTGGAGTTTCAGTGGCTGCCTGAAGCAGCTCCTGGTTTCTGAGAAATGCGGGGGTTGAAGATACCTTGTATAGGAAGAATGGAGACAATTTAATGGGCTTTGCTTTGTCTGTACCTGTGTTTTGATGTATTTGTCTAACAGGCTGAGAATCAAAGAAATCTGAGGCTGAACTGTTGGAAAATTGAACCTAACTCCCTTGAGCACAAGGCCCTACCTAAAGGGCTGTTTTTCACTAGTTCAGTGAGAACTTTGTGTCCTCTGGGTTTGACTCCACATAACAATTTCTTTCCATACGGGTTTCTTGTTAGAATCCTCTGCTTGCTACAACTTCATCCTCCACACACACACTCCTGCAGCTGCTGAACACTGCACCCATCTGTGCACACAGCATTGGTGCTGTACACCAGTGCAGTCATACTGCATCTTATGCTGTGGGAACTACAGAGAACAAGGCCACAGACCTAGTCTGTCATTGGTGTGAAGAAAAGCAAGAGTAGGACAAACAGGGCTACGGGATTCAGGAAGGGTAGACTACTCTGGGTCTCAGATTGTGCACCAACCACCACAGGTTTTCTTCTTCCAGCAGTTCCTATTCTCCTCTAACACTTTGTTGCTTTGGCTGAGGCCTGAAGATTTTAAAGTGAGTCAAGAAATAAAATAGAATTTCATTGAGAATGCCATTGGAAATAGCAGTCAGAAAAAAAGCCCTGCATTTAAAAATATGTTCCAGCTGTCTAACATTTGGCCAAGTTAAAAGCTGGCCTGGGCCCCAGAAACTTTTCTCTTTTTAGTCCCATGGACAGTACCAACAACAGAGCTGGAGCTATTTCTGTGGGTTAAAGCACCAGGGAGCTATCTCAAGCTCAACCTAAAGCTGTATTTTATCATGTTGCTCCCTCCATAAGTACGTATACACACTGTGTACCTTTCAACTTGGGTACTGTAGTTGATACAAATAGATCAATATACACTCACTATCTTGGTGTAAGAGATGTCACACTTCCAGTCCCCTGGAATCCTTTTCCCTGCAGCTTCTGATTCCTGCTTCCTTCCCACATTTTATTAAAAAGCTACTTTTTCCACCCCCCCTTTGCTTATAGCTTTTAATTTCTCTCTATTATTTAATACTGTAACTGTTGAATTTTGCTGGATATTGCAAATCATAGAGCATAAAAACCTTCTGTGAAGTTTGAACTAATCATTTACTGTCATCCTCAGGGATACTTGTGTTTTTCCTTCCCATAAATGAATAAAACCTTTTTTTTTTTTTTCTCCTTTCAAAAGGCAACATTCTCTTGTGGATAAGACTGGCTAAATTCAGGAGACTTGAATTTCTTTCTAAGCCATTGACTTGCTCTGACCTGGGGTGAGTCATCTGGACATTGTGTGCTTCTGTTATCCCAGTGGTCAAAAATGGATATAAATCCAACATGTACTCAATTCTTTATATGATTGAGATATGTGGATGGAAAGCATTAGGCAAGTGCTTTCAGTATCCACTTATTTCCCTTTTAAAATCTGCTTTATGATGGGAGTAAACAGTCTTATTTTGAAAACATTGAAGAAGAGAGTAAAGAAACAAAAGGGAGGACAGGAACTGTAGGGCCACCCAAGTCAGTGGGAGCTGCAGCCAGATTTCAGCAGGTTTGAAGCAGGCTATCAGTGCCAAGTGCTCGGTCTCTAACACAATATCCACAGTCCACATTACTGTGATCCCAAACAAATGCCTTGTCTGAGTGCTTTTCCTGCACAAATCTTCACTGAACTCAGGGAGGGCACCACCTACTTGGATCTCCTTTCAGATTCAGGGCTCTCTTTGTCTTCAAAAACTCTGGTTGGAGGAGCACCTCTTTGGGAGAATCTGAGCCTTTAAATATCCCCCAAAGTGGAAATACTGTAATTCAGAGACCCATTGTTTTAATTAGCAAAGTGCTCAAGAGCACATGCATCCCTCTTCAGCTGAGCTATTCTTTGGCTCTTTGTTCAAGTCTCTGAATGCTCAGCCTATGAACATTATAAGCATGTGTGTCCTTATCCTTACTTTAAACGCTTGTTTGTGGTTCATTATGAGCTATTAGGGAGCATACATCAAGCAATTGTTTTGGCAGCAGTACAGGAATTGTTTCATATTCTGTCAGGAACAATTCTCTCCTAGTGAATATGAGGCTTAATGATTGGATCTGCTGCTCCTTCCATCCTCCTGAGCATGCTTATGTTGGGAGAGCACCTCTTTGAAGGAGAAGATGGCAAGGAGTCAGTCTCAAAGGATTTACAGCTTTAACGTGTGAGGTATTTTCCCCTTACCATACAATTCCACAAATAACAGCCCCCAAATCACTTCAACACATCAGAAACTCAAGAACTGGAGAGAGGTGTGGGTATGACAGTGTTTTGAAGTAAAGGTGTTGTCAGCAACCACCAGGCTTGGGACAGAGGTTGGCTGAAAAACATGACAAGTGCAGTGTTAGGAAGATGACATGTGGAGTTTCTAAGACAGAAATTCTCAGGCAGGACCTGGCATATTAAGGTGCCTCTCAGACTGCCAGCAGTGGGAAGAGGTGAACAGAGAGCAGCATGAGCACTGAGAGAAGCAAAAGCAGTCCCTGCAGTTCTTACATGCTCCTTCACCTCTTGCAAATTGGACAAGCTCCAGAGGCCTGGAGTTATGTCAGAAAGCTACCATAAAATCTTACGAGCTTTGGCTCTGGAAACTGCTACTTTTTTGGCTAAGATACCCTACTCAGAGTACAGATACCTTCCAGATCTCTCCATATACCCCCAGATTATTTGCTTGCTTGGTTATTCGCCCCTTGTTCCAGGCAGAGGTTTATGTTTCCCCCCTCTGAAGGTGGTATGATGTGAAAGACTAGCCTGGCAAAGCAGAAAGTGTCATGTGTCCTTCCTGATCATAAAACCATAATCATAACATTACCCAACAGAAAATAGTAAAAGTGTATTAAGTAGCCCTGGTATAAATTCTTGACAGTGAGCATCCTGAGGGCAGAGACACTATTAGTGCTGTATGTTTGTCTGGCAAACAGCCCAGGAGAGAGCTGATCCTCTGCTGGGATCCTCTAGCAAAGCAATAACTTCTTGGAAGGCACCAGACCATAACACCTCTGCTCCTGAAGAGTGTTCACGTCAATCCCATTGGCTGAGGAGAACAGGGGTGTGGAGGATGCTGTTTGAGATGTCTGTTGCAGCACCAGCAATGAGGCTGTGGATGTGTATAGATACAACCACCATCTGGAGCAGAGCAAGAAACCATCTGGGACAACTCAGAGCTCTGGACAGGTTAATGCCACCTAGCTGCTCCCAGAGAGGAAAGGAGGCTTCTCACA
>VYZU01087847.1:3286-30561 GCA_013401355.1 Ceyx cyanopectus | reverse complement strand
TACATATATATATGTATATATGTATATATAAAATATGCATACATACCTGCCATACATATCTTACATGGATTTACACTTCATGAGACCTTTAGCTATCACTGTGTTCCAGGAGACTTCAGTCAGTCTGTAATAATTTCTCTGTGACAAGACAGGTTTGTATTTTGTAACATGGTGACATCATAGCATCAAAAGTGAGTAAACATAAACTTGTGTAGATTCACAGGATTTTTAAAAAGCATCATAGTAACAAGAAAAAAATATTGTGCAGAAATTGCACAACAGTGACAGAATCAGAGCAGATATTTGACTTTCTGTGTAACATGAACAATGGGGGAAATAGAAAAGATTTCATACGTTTTGCCCACACTTGTAGAACTAATATATTTTGTTTTCAGTCCTAAATAGTGGTCTCAGCCTGCAGGCCCAGAGGAACATTTAGCTGTATAGTAGTCATCGTTCTTCAGTACAATGTTGCTCTTTGGTTTCACCTGCTCATTCTGTGAGAGAGCAACATATATCTCACCTAACAGGACTGAAATAGGCATTCAGTTCTGACAGTCTAGTGGTTACAATTGATGTTTGCAGGAAAAATGTGTTTTCACAGCCAATCTTTCAAAACAGGAGCTCAGTCCATTGTGTATTCTTGTTAGAATGCTCTTTAAAAGCAACAAAAAGAGCTTGGTGGAGAAACAAGACCTTTAGAGCTCATTTAATGTTATTAGAGGATTAGTGGGTTTAAGATGAGAGAACTGTGAAATATAAAAAGTAGATTTTGAGGGGGCAAAAATCACCAAAACTCACCCATATGAGCATAATAAAAAAAATGCAATTTTTTTCTGAACTATTCTATAAATTCTTCAAGAAACTGGTTCCTCACACAGACCTTCCAGTAGAAATGAAAAAACTTCAAAAGCAAACCAACTGCTTACTGCTTGACTCCTTAGGTAAAGCTGACCCTATAGCATTTGATCTCTACAAGACTCTTCTATAAGGGGACATCTTCTGTAAGAACCATATCAGAAATAAACAATCCAAAAGGAGACAAGCAGCTCTGCTGACAATCATGTCACAACAGTTGTTTTACATACCAAAGAAGAAGAAGAAGGTGTCTTCTATCTTATACTCCATACCAAAAAGCATTGAAGGCACCTTTACTTACCTTTGAAATTGCCTTCTCTCTACTGAATTCTATGGCATAGTCCATTTCAACCACATCTTACTTAGTAAAGCATCTATTATGTTTGACATTTGCAGCATTTGATTGAAGCAAAGTCTTCAAACCCAACAATCAATAGCTGCTGGGTACAAGACAGGAAGCCAAAAGGAAAGAGAAAAAAAACAGTACCAACCAAGCCTCCCAAACCCTATGCCTGCCTTTTTCCTGCTTATACAGCAGCAGAGAACACAGCAGAAAGTTTCCTGGAATCAAGGAAAGCCCCGAACTCAGAGGTGTTTGGAGGTGTGCAGCACCAGTTATAAACACACAATTTAGATGTCAACCTCTCAGATCAGTCTAGCTGTAACTACTTCTGCTTCCAAACCAAACTCCCTCCAGTCATTTGCCATAGCAGCACATCACTAAAGACCATATGTAATATGCAGTCAGGCGATGCTCATTACTTAAGTATGTGGGGGGTTAAGACCAGAATTGTCAGGACCTACAAGTGTAAGCCTTTAATGAGCTAAGATAATTATTATTCACAGACAATTAGAGTGCAGCTCTAGTAGGAGGACTGGAACTTGATGGTCTTTAAGGTCCCTTCCAACACAAACCGTTCTATGATATATTTGAGTCACTGAGAAACTAGAGGCTAACTCTCTCTAAATGTGTTTATATCACAGAATCACAGAATGTTAGGGGTTGGAAGGGACCTAGAAGATCATCTAGTCCAATCCCCCTGCCAGAGCAGGATCACCTAGACTAAATCACCCAAGACCACATCCAGGATGTATATAACTCATCCAATATATCCTTATTTACTTCACATAATCAAGAAAATCACTACCAATCTCTGCCTTCTGTACTCCCATGTAATTGTTCTATTGACTTGAACAAACCCATGTGGATATTACATATAAGGAGGGTTCTCATGTTCCTTCAAGCCTTTTAGCTTTGCTTTGTTGTATTATCCTGTTGTATCCATTAGTGGATTTAGGGCATTACACAGGGACAGAGAGTGACTGTGTGTATGAAAAAAGGCGTATATCATTTTCTAAGGACTATCATGAATGTAGACAAAGAAAACATATCACAAGAAGTGTGTAACAGATTAATGCCCCGATATAAAAAGAAATGTGAAAAGGCTTTAAGAATAATTAAAGCTTGGAAGGCTGGAGAAAACTTTAGCAGCCAAAATACTCACTGGTCTTTGACATACTGGGCTGTGGTTTTCAAGATTTTTAGCTCTCAGCTTCTTACCTTCCCTATGTACTCATGTTCCAGTGTAAGCAAAATGAAAAAGTATAGGAGGCTGCTAAGGAGCTTTTCAGCGTGAGCATGTCTCCCTTGGCCTAGAAACAGGTAGCAATGATGAAAGCACAATGACAATTAGGAAGAAAAACCTTTGAAACAAAGTCTGGTAACAATCAACACAGGCTCCAAGCATTAACATGTTTCCCTATCAAAAATGAAGATAACTTTAAATAATAGCTTTCATTGTCCCAGTGAGAATTAGAGCTCATTTAATGTTATTAGAGGATTAGTGGGTTTAAGATGAGAGAACTGTGAAATATAAAAAGTAGATTTTGAGGGGGCAAAAATCACCAAAACTCACCCATATGAGCATAATAAAAAAAATGCAATTTTTTTCTGAACTATTCTATAAATTCTTCAAGAAACTGGTTCCTCACACAGACCTTCCAGTAGAAATGAAAAAACTTCAAAAGCAAACCAACTGCTTACTGCTTGACTCCTTAGGTAAAGCTGACCCTATAGCATTTGATCTCTACAAGACTCTTCTATAAGGGGACATCTTCTGTAAGAACCATATCAGAAATAAACAATCCAAAAGGAGACAAGCAGCTCTGCTGACAATCATGTCACAACAGTTGTTTTACATACCAAAGAAGAAGAAGAAGGTGTCTTCTATCTTATACTCCATACCAAAAAGCATTGAAGGCACCTTTACTTACCTTTGAAATTGCCTTCTCTCTACTGAATTCTATGGCATAGTCCATTTCAACCACATCTTACTTAGTAAAGCATCTATTATGTTTGACATTTGCAGCATTTGATTGAAGCAAAGTCTTCAAACCCAACAATCAATAGCTGCTGGGTACAAGACAGGAAGCCAAAAGGAAAGAGAAAAAAAACAGTACCAACCAAGCCTCCCAAACCCTATGCCTGCCTTTTTCCTGCTTATACAGCAGCAGAGAACACAGCAGAAAGTTTCCTGGAATCAAGGAAAGCCCCGAACTCAGAGGTGTTTGGAGGTGTGCAGCACCAGTTATAAACACACAATTTAGATGTCAACCTCTCAGATCAGTCTAGCTGTAACTACTTCTGCTTCCAAACCAAACTCCCTCCAGTCATTTGCCATAGCAGCACATCACTAAAGACCATATGTAATATGCAGTCAGGCGATGCTCATTACTTAAGTATGTGGGGGGTTAAGACCAGAATTGTCAGGACCTACAAGTGTAAGCCTTTAATGAGCTAAGATAATTATTATTCACAGACAATTAGAGTGCAGCTCTAGTAGGAGGACTGGAACTTGATGGTCTTTAAGGTCCCTTCCAACACAAACCGTTCTATGATATATTTGAGTCACTGAGAAACTAGAGGCTAACTCTCTCTAAATGTGTTTATATCACAGAATCACAGAATGTTAGGGGTTGGAAGGGACCTAGAAGATCATCTAGTCCAATCCCCCTGCCAGAGCAGGATCACCTAGACTAAATCACCCAAGACCACATCCAGGATGTATATAACTCATCCAATATATCCTTATTTACTTCACATAATCAAGAAAATCACTACCAATCTCTGCCTTCTGTACTCCCATGTAATTGTTCTATTGACTTGAACAAACCCATGTGGATATTACATATAAGGAGGGTTCTCATGTTCCTTCAAGCCTTTTAGCTTTGCTTTGTTGTATTATCCTGTTGTATCCATTAGTGGATTTAGGGCATTACACAGGGACAGAGAGTGACTGTGTGTATGAAAAAAGGCGTATATCATTTTCTAAGGACTATCATGAATGTAGACAAAGAAAACATATCACAAGAAGTGTGTAACAGATTAATGCCCCGATATAAAAAGAAATGTGAAAAGGCTTTAAGAATAATTAAAGCTTGGAAGGCTGGAGAAAACTTTAGCAGCCAAAATACTCACTGGTCTTTGACATACTGGGCTGTGGTTTTCAAGATTTTTAGCTCTCAGCTTCTTACCTTCCCTATGTACTCATGTTCCAGTGTAAGCAAAATGAAAAAGTATAGGAGGCTGCTAAGGAGCTTTTCAGCGTGAGCATGTCTCCCTTGGCCTAGAAACAGGTAGCAATGATGAAAGCACAATGACAATTAGGAAGAAAAACCTTTGAAACAAAGTCTGGTAACAATCAACACAGGCTCCAAGCATTAACATGTTTCCCTATCAAAAATGAAGATAACTTTAAATAATAGCTTTCATTGTCCCAGTGAGAAATGTCACAGCACAGTCAAGGCTGTGTGATGGTGGCATAGTATGTAATAGGCAAGAGTTGCCCTTTTGTTCACCGATGACACTTCATTTAATACCAGCTATTAATACATTATGGCATTTTCTATCAAGGGTGTTATAAAAAGGTCAGATTCTATTACTGCAACCTGAATATATGAGGACAGGCTCAACCCTTAAGACACACTAATATCCTACTACTTCCAGCCAGCTTACTTCAAGTACAGTTTCATTCTGCTAAGTACTGTGTACAGGCAGACTGATGTACCCAACCTCACAGGTCTGAAATCAACAGCATGATGGAGGCATCAGGAGCACCCAGCCACCAGGAGTCAGTCACAGATGAGATTATTTTGACAGGATTTTCTTCTTTCTTTGATCACTTTTTCTGTAAATAAACATTTGCAACTAGAGCACATCCTGTATTTCCAGACCAGGTCCAGATGATCTATGTCTCAAGGTCAGGCAAGGTGTTCCTTAGGTTTGCTATCTATAATAGTCTTTTCTTATGTGAAGTATCATTGACTGTTTCCTAATTTTGATTGCTATATTGACCTAAAAATTATTTAGATTGCTAATTTCCAACCTAAAGGTTGTGTAGTCTGGTTTAGTTGGTTTTTTTTCATCTCTTTATTTACTATGAGTTGTTAAACTGGATTTAAAATCCCACTATATTAGTCTTGTTCTCTTGGCAGAACACTTCTTCAAACGGCAACCTGAAATAAAAATAGTTCACATTAGGGTTTTTTTAAGACTAGTTTTCATACTAACTTTAACAAAACATAACCAATAATGAGTACCAAGTATGACTTAATTTGCAAATAGAGAATCNCCCAAGACCACATCCAGGATGTATATAACTCATCCAATATATCCTTATTTACTTCACATAATCAAGAAAATCACTACCAATCTCTGCCTTCTGTACTCCCATGTAATTGTTCTATTGACTTGAACAAACCCATGTGGATATTACATATAAGGAGGGTTCTCATGTTCCTTCAAGCCTTTTAGCTTTGCTTTGTTGTATTATCCTGTTGTATCCATTAGTGGATTTAGGGCATTACACAGGGACAGAGAGTGACTGTGTGTATGAAAAAAGGCGTATATCATTTTCTAAGGACTATCATGAATGTAGACAAAGAAAACATATCACAAGAAGTGTGTAACAGATTAATGCCCCGATATAAAAAGAAATGTGAAAAGGCTTTAAGAATAATTAAAGCTTGGAAGGCTGGAGAAAACTTTAGCAGCCAAAATACTCACTGGTCTTTGACATACTGGGCTGTGGTTTTCAAGATTTTTAGCTCTCAGCTTCTTACCTTCCCTATGTACTCATGTTCCAGTGTAAGCAAAATGAAAAAGTATAGGAGGCTGCTAAGGAGCTTTTCAGCGTGAGCATGTCTCCCTTGGCCTAGAAACAGGTAGCAATGATGAAAGCACAATGACAATTAGGAAGAAAAACCTTTGAAACAAAGTCTGGTAACAATCAACACAGGCTCCAAGCATTAACATGTTTCCCTATCAAAAATGAAGATAACTTTAAATAATAGCTTTCATTGTCCCAGTGAGAAATGTCACAGCACAGTCAAGGCTGTGTGATGGTGGCATAGTATGTAATAGGCAAGAGTTGCCCTTTTGTTCACCGATGACACTTCATTTAATACCAGCTATTAATACATTATGGCATTTTCTATCAAGGGTGTTATAAAAAGGTCAGATTCTATTACTGCAACCTGAATATATGAGGACAGGCTCAACCCTTAAGACACACTAATATCCTACTACTTCCAGCCAGCTTACTTCAAGTACAGTTTCATTCTGCTAAGTACTGTGTACAGGCAGACTGATGTACCCAACCTCACAGGTCTGAAATCAACAGCATGATGGAGGCATCAGGAGCACCCAGCCACCAGGAGTCAGTCACAGATGAGATTATTTTGACAGGATTTTCTTCTTTCTTTGATCACTTTTTCTGTAAATAAACATTTGCAACTAGAGCACATCCTGTATTTCCAGACCAGGTCCAGATGATCTATGTCTCAAGGTCAGGCAAGGTGTTCCTTAGGTTTGCTATCTATAATAGTCTTTTCTTATGTGAAGTATCATTGACTGTTTCCTAATTTTGATTGCTATATTGACCTAAAAATTATTTAGATTGCTAATTTCCAACCTAAAGGTTGTGTAGTCTGGTTTAGTTGTTTTTTTTTCATCTCTTTATTTACTATGAGTTGTTAAACTGGATTTAAAATCCCACTATATTAGTCTTGTTCTCTTGGCAGAACACTTCTTCAAACGGCAACCTGAAATAAAAATAGTTCACATTAGGGTTTTTTTAAGACTAGTTTTCATACTAACTTTAACAAAACATAACCAATAATGAGTACCAAGTATGACTTAATTTGCAAATAGAGAATCGTAGAACAGAAGCTCAACTCAAACCTTTCATGCACAAAAATACCCACCAAGTTTTTTGTTTTTAATTAAACTGTTTAAATTGCCAATAATATCATTAATACCTCTTTTGACACTTCCCATTTGCTCATTTTCTTCCATGAGCTCCGCAGTAGTTTTTTTCTCAGCTTAGCTCCATTTATTTATTGAATAATTTCAGTTTCTCACTTTGATTCTCTCTGATGAGGTCCTGGTGAGAAAATACAATTTTATACATACAATGGATTAAATAATAAAGTCAACAAGCTGGTGGGGTGGGGGAGGTTTAATACTTAGAGAGCAACTGGAAAACCAAGAGCTCACTAAAGCAGAATACAGCACTCAAACATTGATAATGCACTGATTTGCAGTTTACCTCATACATTTCCATTGGCAAGTGCATTGCTACTGCAAAGCTGCTGCCACTCACCAGCATTTATGGTAAAGCTCTTCGGTTAGCACAGCTGGTCATATCTACCTACCAGAGGCATTACTACAAAGCTCACTCTCCCCCTTTAACTCAGAGCAGGCATCCCCAAATGGCACCTAAGAAGCAACAGCAAGCACAATTGTGGTAGCTTTCCTTCTTCAGGTGCAGTAATGAATTGGTGGTATGCTCACACTTTTGCCATCATTTCAGTGGAAAAAACAGGATCCAGACACCTCTGTTCACACTGTGCTTCAGAGTGACACCCAGAACTCTTATCCTCTCCAACCTTCATAATAAAAAAGGGAGTCCTCACTCAGCCCTGCCCAAAGCAGCTTCATTTTTACCACTGCTGAACCTTGCAGAAATAGTTGAGGATTGTGCCCTTTTAGGAAACTAAAAAGGCTAACAAACAAGCATTAAGGGTATATAACATGAGGAAAAACTTTGTTGTGAGGTTGCCAGAGCCTGGTCCAGGAAGTCCAGAGAGGTCGTGGAGTCTCCTCTGAAGAGATTCCAAACCCACCTGGACAGTGTGATCCTGGGTAGCCTGCCCTGGGTGACCCTGCTTTAGGACTAGATGATCTCCAGAGGTCCCTTCAAACCACTACCATTCTGTGCTACTAATTCCTTAGAATAATTGGCTAATAAGACTGTTCCACACATTGTCAAGTTCACCAAGTAGCTAGCATATTTAGATGTCAAGCAACACACTTTATAGTCCTTTCTAATCCCTTATAGGATTGTTTCCTATGCCACAGTGGCAGTATGGAACTGAAGCAGTATTCTGAGGATAAGCATTTTCTAGGAAAATGAAATTCAGAGACAGATTTTTTTATATTTTTTTTTTGGGTCTAAATATGCCCTGGTTTGAACTCTGCAAGACAGAAAGAGAAGGGCTCTGCGATTCCACACCAGCTCAACTAGACATAAAGAAAATGGCATGTGACACTGAAGAGAGACTCTGGGAGAAGAGCTGGGAATTCAGAAAACATCAAGCAGCAGCATGGCAGCTTCAGGAATGGGAGACCTGACAGCACCTCATTTCTTCTGATCTGCTTGTTCTGCTCTCCTCTGCCAATGACACTTATCCAGGCACTGAACGGGAAAAAAAAAACCCATAAGCAAACAAACTGCCTGGTCTCCTCTAAACTGACATTACATTGGTATGATGGCAGCTGCACCAACAGGTGAGGATGAGCTCTATTTGCTACATAAAAGTTCTAATTTATTTTGGCAGAAAGTCACTTGCACATCAAGCAAATGTGACACAAACATTTTCTTTTGTGTTTGGCCACATCCAGAAACTACAGTCACAGCTGTATTGTTTGCCATACACTACTCTGGTGCTCTATTGGTGAAAAATAAAATACATTTGTCATTACTATTCTTGATTCCCCTTAAAACTTCTTCAGCTTTTTTTTTCCATTCAGACTCAGTCTTCTCTGTTAATAACAATAATCCTGATCAGTGTCTTCCTTACAAGATCCAAAACTGCTGCTAGATTTTTCCATACAAAAAACTCTTATGTTCTTGACAATTTCAGAGATAATATTTTAAGCAGTGTTCATCAGCAAAGATTCAGATTTGCATGACCCTTTCCATTGTGGAAGGCTGCCACTTTCTCTGTCCTCAGCTCATTCTTAAAAAATTATTTTTGAAGGGATGTGCATTTAAATAAGTGCATTTAAAATATCAACCCTCAGCTGGACTGTTTTGGTTTGTGTGTTACCTTGTCTTTGCACACTTTTCTATACTGTTCTTGCTTAGCTCAGTGCTGAAAGTTGACCTTTTATTGCAGTGAGAAACAAGGCCTTGGGCAACAGAAGTACAAAATAAATGGACCAAAGTAAAATCTGATGGATTGCTTGAGCTATAACATCAAACTGCTAATGCAAACATTATTCCTCATAAATCGCTTTACTTCCCTAAATTTCCTCCATGAAAAAGTAGCCTTTACATGTCACAGCACTAGATTTACCAACAATTTGCACATTTAAAAATAAAATTCCAACCTTAAACTTCTAAGGGACAGTTTAATTCTTCCAGAGAAACTGTGAATGTGTTAAATCCTTTTCATCAAATAGATGCCAAGTCCTCCTTACATGACCCTAGAAAAACAACCTAGAGCTACATGTCACTGACGTGTGTACAAGAGGTTAAGCTACAAAAGTAGTCATTTCAAAGTGCTGGTAACTTGACAGTGCCTCTTAAAAAAAACAAAACCAACAACTTCCAGTGATTTTATCAGTACATTTATTTCTGAACCAGTGAATAAAAGCCATCCTGGCCATACATTTCTACCAACACTACCTCCTAGGAACTACAGAAGCACTGATCAGACAGTTTAGGCATTACTTTATTCTTTTGAGATGTCATTTCACAAAGCTAGCAAAACAGGTCCAAACTGGTAGGAGTGATTGCAGAGAAGACTGCATGACAGCACCCAAACAGGGCATCCAGTTCTTCCATACTCTGATCCTAACGCTATGGGAGCAAGGGCAAGTTCTGCTAATGCACTTTCTATCAATCAACTCGTTCTCCACTTCTGCAAGTCCATGAGTATGTGCTGAATAAAGCAGTAGAATCATAGAATGATAGAAAGTTAGGGGTTGGAAGGGACCTAGAAAGATCATCTAGTCCAACCCCCCTGCCAGAGCAGGATCACCGAGACCAAGTCACACAGGAACACATCCAGGCGGGTCTTAAGTGTCTCCAGAGAAGGAGACTCCACAACCTCCCTGGGGAGCCTGTTCCAAAGCTCTGTCACCCTCACTGTGGAAAAGTTTTTCCTTGTGTTTTCCCTAAACCTCTTCTGCTCCAACTTACTCCCACTGTCTCTTGTCCTGTCACTGGATGACAATGAGAAGAGTCTGGCTCCATCCTCCCTACACTCACCCTCTACATATAGACATTGATGAGGTTCCCCCTCAGTCTCCTCCAGGCTAAAGAGCCCCAGCTCTCTCAGCCTCTCCTCATAAGGGAGATGCTCCACTCCCTTAACCATCTTGGTGGCCCTATGCTGGACTCTCTCCAGCAAATCTCTATCTTTTTTGAACTGAGGTGTCCAAAACTGGACACAGTACTCGAGGTGGGGTCTCACCAGTGCAGAGTAGAAGGGGAGGAGAACCTCCCTCGACCTGCTGGCCACACTTCTCCTAATGCATCCCAGGATGCCATTGGGCTTCTGGGCTGCAAGGGTGTATTGTTGGCTCATGGTCATCCCCCTGTCCACCAGGACCCCCAGGTCCTTTTCCCCAGAGCTGCTCTTCAACAGATCAGCCCCCAGCCTGTACTGATACATGGGGTTGTTCTCCCCTAGATGCAGAATCTTAAACTTACTCTTGTTAAATGTAATTACATTTCTCCCTGCCCAGGTTATGCTGGATGGCAGCACAGCCTGCTGGTGTGTCTGCCACTCCACCCACTTTGGTATCATCAGCAAACTTGCTGAGGGTGCACTCTGTCACTTCGTACAGGTCATTGATAAATATATTGAATAATATTGGACTCAGCACTGACCCTTGGGGGACTCCACTAGTCACAGGCCTCCAGCCAGACTCTGCTCCACTGACCACAACTCTCTGGGCTCTGTCCTTCAGTCAATTCCCAATCCACCTCACTGCATGATCACTCAATCCACACTTCTTAAGCTTGGCTGTGAGGATCCCATGGGAAACAGTATCAAAAGCCTTGCTGAAGTCAAGAAATACCACATCCACTGCCCTTCCCTCATCCATCCAACTACTTGTGTGATTATAAGGGACTATCAGATTAGTCAAGCATTACTTCCCCTTTCAGAATCCATGTTGACTACTTGTGATAAGCCTCCTTTCCTCCACATGCTTACAGATGGTGGCAAGGACAAGCTGTTCCATCCCCTTTCCAGGGATGGAGGTGAGGCTGACTGGCCTATAGTTACCCGAGTCCTCCTTTTTGAAGACTGGGAAAATATTGGCCTTTCTCCAGTTCTCAGGCACCTCTCCTGTTCTCCAGGACCTCTCAAAGATTATGGAGAGCAGCTTGGCAATGACCTCTGCCATCTCCCTCATTACTCGTGGGTGTATCCCATCAGGGTCCATGGACTTGTCCAGTTTGTTCAACTGCTCTCTAACACAAACCTTTTCAACTGAGGTAAAAACTTCCTTCCTCCAGACTTCCTCTGTAGACTTGAAGGCCTGGGACTCCTGGTAGCTGGCCTTAGTAGCAGTCTTCACTAATTATGTGGAAGCAATAAATTAGGCACCATCTTTTATACTTTGCTAAATAATGGAAAGGGAGGGCAGGGAGTAGGTCACTATGATGCAGAGTGTACTCAGTAATTCCCTGCAGGCAATTTGGCAGATTTTACAAAGGTTTCAAGGGGAGCATCCCCCAGGACAGATCTTGAAAAGGCATGTTTAATCATGCTAAAAAAAAAAGCATTAAATGAGTTCTATGAAGAGGAATTTCCAGAATGTTTAACTCTCCAGGGGACTCTCAGATCAATTCCCCTTGTGAGATTTAACAGAAATTAATTTTGAGTGTCCTTTCAGGATCACAGTAGTTTCCTTTGTAGCTAGCAGAATTTCTCAGCTGGGAATCAAGTTCAAGAAGCAGCTCTGTAATAGATCCAGCATTGCAAGACTGGATCTTCTTGATCTCAGGAGAGACACTTCAATAATTAAATGCATTCCATAGGTGTAAAAGAATTACATCATTAGTACCACTGATTGCTCATTGCTATGCACACTGATCAGGCTCCTGCCTCAAAGACTTCTACTATCTGAATGTGAAACAGTAGTTTTCCTCTAATGTCATATATACTCCTGCTCTGAATAACTCTGGTTGATTAGTCCTACTCCCATGATATCAAAGTGTTTGGGAGATGGTGTAAGCAGATACATGCAACAGGGTTTTCCTGGCAGCTAGACTATAGGAAAACAGGTACTACTCTTTTAGGGCCTTATTATACCATAGTCTTCCACACCCGTGTAGCCATGATAATCATCATCTACACTCAGGAGCAGCAGCATGGGTTATGAACTGTAGAAAGTAATTGCAGCATCATAATTGCTCTTCCTCTAAATTTACTCTGAACAATGAAGGCTCTAATGATCTCATTAACATAATCTTTTCTCAATGCCTATATGATGTTTTTGGCAGAACATACTTACTTTATTTACTCAAGTGACCCCTCTTTCTATCACACACAGACAGCTTCTTGCTTGCCATGTTATCAGCTCTTGGTGTGAATACTGAGAAGAAAGGAAAACACTGTTGAACCATAGGGAAAAGAACTTCTAATTAGGTGACCAAAAACCCTAGTAAGCTGGAGAGTCAGAATAAGATAAAAATTGGACCCATTTTTTTTCTGGGTTACTAATCGAAGTTCCCTAATTATATTTTAATTAGTATGTTTCTCTCTTTCTCTAATTACAAAGAGGCATATGCTTGAAACTAAGGCATGCTCACAGGTAGGTGTAGATTAGAATATTCATTCCAAAGTTTTAAGGGATTTAACTGACATGGTAAATAAGACAGAAAATGGACTGGAAATAATTTTTGGGAAATAACTAGCTAACTGCTTGCTCCTTTACAGATACAGATTAATAAAGTGTGAAATAACTATTTTACAGATACATTGAATTATTAACTGATGACAGTTGGTAGTTTAGATAAAAAACTTTAAAATCTCAAACTCATTCTCAGATGATGCACAATTAGTATGGGTTTTTTTGATGCTGGAAAACCAAACTGCAAAACTCACCAATAGCTAAATAAATAATGATTAGGTTTGTTTCATACTACGCAAAATCAGATTGGTAACACATGATGTCCTTCTAGATAAAGCCCATAATGCTGATGTAACAGAGTTTTTTAGTCCATGATGATTTCAGAATTTAAGGAAAGAAAGGATTTTAAGGGAGAGGTATAGTATATACTTTTTTTTTTTGTTTGCTTTTAGACCAATAGTGTTGGGATAAAGAAAAATGTTCATTTTGTGCATTGAAAGACTGGAATAAAGAAGTCTTCAAAGTGTTTAAGATTGGCTGAATGAGGCTCTGAGCAACCTGATCTAGTGGGAGGTGTTCCTGCCCATGGCAAGGTGGATGGAACTAGATGATCCTTATGGTCCCTTCCAACTCAAAGCATTCTATGACATGATGTGATAAAGTTAAATGCAAAATGAGAATGCTTGCTGAACCTCTTAACATCCCAAACAATTGACTTTCTCCTTATAAAGAAAAATCTATATTTTCCTACTAAAAAGAAGGTGGTAAAGCCCTTGTGATGAAGACACTAAATGAGGGTTGGGGTTTTTTGTTGGTTTCTGCTGGGTCTTCAGATTATGATAATTGATTTCTCCAGGAACCATCAAAGACATTTTCTCCTCTTCCATGTTTATAAAGCAAGGAAAAAACATGATCTTATTTATGTTAATTCTTTTGGGATTGCTGCAGGAAGCCTAAAGGACAGAAGTGTTCTGCAACATGTCAATCTTCCTGCTTTTCAGTTCTAGGTGAGCTATGCGAATTCAATGAGTTTTTTTCCTCTTAGTGCTATTTAATGGATAGATTGTTTCAATCAACTCCTTTTTATAACCTCTTCCAACTTCTACATAATTCTAAACATGTCTCAGACTATTTCAATTTCTTTCCTGGATAGCTTTGGATTCTGACAAGTCCTGGCATATATAATAAATTTATTTCCTGTAATATTGGAAATTTTCCTGGAGCAATTACTTCTAAAGGCATTCAGATGTCTGCCTGTATCTTTGGTGAATTCTTAGCTTATTAAGGTAGAAATACATGTGAGCTTCTGTCAGGGAACAGCAAAGTTGAGCCTGCCCTTAAACTGCAGATTTTCAATGGCCAGTCTATTTAGCTGTTGAGCTGTTTTACCAATTGTGTACATTACTTCTGAGTTTTTGCTTCTGCCAAGGAGAACTCCGTAAATTCATTGTCTTCCTGTGTTGCTTTACCTTGTAAAATGCTGCTGCTGTGACACCAAGAGCTATGATGTTCAAATACTATTCATGGGCAAACAACCGCTACACACAATTCTAGGCTTCCAGAACTATTTGGTTTGTTGAATTCATCTTTTCTCTAGTGCTTAATTCCATGGAAGATTGCATGTTCAGTGCTCCAGAATGTGAAGAAATTAACTCTTCAACCCCTTCATTTGAAGAAGAGGGAGAAAAAGAAATGTAGATTTGATTAAATCTCTGAAAATTTACTTTTTCTTTTATCTCCTTTACTGGCTTTACCATCAGGAAATACAGCCACATATGCCTTTCAGGGCAAACATTGTGAACAACTGTCCCATTAACAGCATGAGGTTAGTCAGGTTCTGACCTAGCATTTCTGTAAATCATGCTTGAGCTTTGAGACTATTTACTCACATAACTTCCTTTTAGCCCTGTATTATTTTCAAATTCTGCTGAGAGCACACCTCCTACAACCCAGCCCCAGACTCTCATCCAGGGATATACAGAATTTTTTTCTTCTTTAGTGTTCAACCTTGACCTTGCTCCCTTCATGATGGCCCTTTAAGACACATGTCTTTTAAGATGTATTTAATTGAAGCCAGTAGGTCTCTTCTCAGCATCCTAATTCAGGTCTTTTTTTTTCTCCTTTGGAGGCAGTCTGAACTTTATGCCCTTCATTTTCAAAAAGCCTTCAAGCTCCTAATTAGGCATACAAAGTAAGCTGTCAGAATTTCCAAAAAAGTTATGCACACTTGAGGCCTGACCTTCTGAAAATCCACCCATCAGCCTCACTTACTAAGTTTTTAAGGCTTTTTTTTTTTTTATAATCTGCCCCTTATTTTAGTAGCAAAGCTGTGTGCAATAATCATTCCTGGGATAACATGAATTTATGTTTGCCAAAAGACAAACTAGAGAGGCATTTGGAGGGTCCAGGGAAGAAAGAGATCAATAATAAGATGTTAAGTAAGAAAGTAGAATACATTAAAATAGCAAGGCATCTGCTTGAAACAAAGATGAAACAATAATGATAAATCTTTTTAAGAGAAGGATAAACAGAAGGCTAAAAAAGAGGATTATATTGGCCTACTAGATTTTAACATCAGCTCAGAAGAATTCATTGTAACCTAAAAACTAAATAATACATTTTATCTGACTGATAAATCCTGGTTTGGTTTGATAAGGATGATAAGGAATACGTGTCAGTGCAGCATCTGTTTCTCAAAAAAAAAATTGCTAAATTAATAAAGTTACCAAAAGACACAGTAATATTTTCTACTAGATATGTAAGCTTTGGAGTGATTCAGTAATACCAATTCAGTGCTCACTTTTGGATAACAAAGAAGAAAATCACTTTGAGTATCCTGGTACTGCACATAAACTGATAGTGCTTGGCTTCAAGAGGAAAAAAAAATCAAATTCACATCCAAGAGGAATGGTTGTTGTGCATTTTATCGCTACCAAAAATGCACAGAGTGCTCCTTTGTAAAATAAGAAGTGGTGAACCATCTACTTCATGGCAGATCTACAGTGTAAGGAAAAATCCAAAGCAGTAGCATTTCAAGATGTCACAAACAACTGCCTTTTGCAGTATTCGCACACAAAAAAAATCAACTGCTCCTTGAACCTGTGAGGTGTAACAAGGGGAATCTCAATGTTTGAATGGCTTAGCTGAAGAAGCTAGTTGAGATTTGGTTAGTGATGACTTCACACTGATCCAGAGGTATTGTGGATAACAAAGAGCCCAGGTGACATCTGATGATGCATCTTGTCACAGCCCACCCCTACAGAGCTAAAAGGATAATATTACTTTATGAAATTGGATATCTTTGGAGAAGAAATTGGTGACTATTATGTTTATCAGTGATAAAAAAACGCCACTGTATGGCTTCAAATTCACATATCAACGCAGGTCAGATTAGTTGGTAATTCTGGGCTTCAGCTGGGAAAGAGCCAGTGAGAATCCATTGTTCTGCAGAGGTTAATGTTGTATGACTGGTCAGGGAGAATTCAGACACTATGGGAAGCAGATCTCTTATATGGTCCTGGACTGGACAATTGTAATTGAAAACCCCTCAAATAATCAGGACAACTATATTCTGTTTATTGGTCTCCCATCGACATAGGTTATACTAATCCATGTCCTCCGTGTACCCTGTCTATCAAACAAGAATACTTCCTACCCGTTGGGGAATAGTAAAGGTTAATTAACATTTATAAACTAATGCATGATTTTCATGTGGAATTAAACAGAGAAAGAGGTAATATTGAAGAAAACATATAATAAAAAAAAAAAGCTGAATGTAAAATGTAGGGCATGTAGACATGAATCTCATTTTCCGTTTATACAGGGTAAAATTTAAACTACATTATTAGCATGCCATTTTTGTTGAGGACAAATACCATATGGTTTTAAATAATAGGAGTTTTTAAAATAGTTATATGTGAGACCAGCTGGCAGAGTATACATTCACCCCCTTCTATTCTTTCATATTGCTTTATTTTTCCTTTTTGTTTCCATACTACTTTAGTTTCCTGTTTCTTTTTCCCACAGTCTGAATTGGTAAATCTCCTTGACCATCTCAGAAAGCTTTGCTCAAGTCTAACACGTTTCAGAAGGCTGGGCAAAATGGGTTTGACTCTATCTGATAACCTCACATGAGGAACACGTACAATGACTAACCAGTGCTCCCAAGTTTCAAACATGAACGTGTCAGGATAAATATGAAATACAAAATCAAAGGAAGTAACAGGGGGATGCAAGTTGCTAACTGTTGCTTAGCAACACTACACTGATGTCACACAAATCATGACCTTAGCATCAGAGTCAACACTATTCACACAGATATCTGCATAAAGATCATCTGATATGGCAGGAAACAAAAAAAGAAACCAAACATCATAACCATTTTATGCCGGCCTGAACATGCACTGTAGATCTTGTAATGCCACTTACGGGCAAAGAGCACGCTTGCCTCCTGATAAGCTCTATAAGTGCATATGGTAATTAAAGGAATAATCTTCTTAAATTAATAAATTCTGACCTCAAAGAAAGAAACAGCAGCTGGAGTGAAATAATTGGGCCATGACTCAATCAGATTTGCATGGCAGATATTAGAATTCTGTTGAGAAGGAAACTTGGACAAGATAGATAAACTGTTTACCTCTTTATGCATCGTCTACTTCTCTCTATTTCTCAAGCTACATCTATTTCTCATATTCTATAATTTTACCCTTTAATTACATTTATGAATATATGAAGCAACAGAGTGTTAATATCTTTCCTTTCAAGAGAATTTCATGACCTGTTTCCTTCATTAAACAGAAAAATCCAAAAACCTTTGAGATATAAACCCCAAATTTAATTTCTTGGTAAGAAAAAAAGCTTAAAGATTTCATATTAAATGTTGTATATATTTATATGTTCTAATGTGTTCTTAAAAAAATATTGTCACATCAAATTCTGCCTTTTTTTCCCTTTAACTAAAAATATTTTCATTCAACATCAACTTCTTATTTGGTGTGAAAAAGAAAACCAAAAGCCAGATTTCCTCCTTTACTGCTGACCTTCATGCATGGAAAGCACTTGATAAAGTTGTACAAAAATCAAGCTCAAAGCACCCACTCAACAAGAGTGTTCCTGCCATTAGGCTAAAACAATTCTAGGCTGCTGCTTCATAGACCTTAACACAACAAGCTATGGAAAATTTGTGAGTACATGTTTTCCACATCTGGGTTTTCTAAATCAACTTTTGCCTCCATATCCTTCAGAAATGCATACGAAAAACTGAAGATCCTCATCCCACCAGCCTGCTACCACTCATAATGAAAAATTAAAAAAAAAATTAAAAAAAATCCCGGTTTCATAAACACTAAAAACTAAGCCAAAGACATCGACCTACACAAATCCTACTCTTCTACAGCCAAACAGAAAAAGAAAAATTAAAAAAACTCCAAACCAACAAAACCCCTTCCATTCTTTTTTACAAGTCCTAATGTTTATACAGACTGCAGTTTATACACAGAAACTAAACTCTCTCTTATGGTCTTGGAATTTTTCCTAGTTTTCTAGCCTGTGTCAAAACCAACACTAAAGTAATCTGATAAATGCTTTCTTAAATATCTATGCCCTGAACTTCAACACTAACCTAGCATAAGTCTTCCTTATACATCCCAGCACATGGGCAGAAGTCAACTTCTTAGTTGCCATCATACACAGAAAGGAAAAACTGGAACATCTGCTCCCTAGTTGGAGCACGTGCTACAGCAGATGTTGATGACAAAATGGCAATTTTTGAGTAGTGATACCATGAGTCTTACTTTTCTTCCTCTGCACATGAATTGAGAGCAAAACCTTAATCCATTTCTCCAGGGTACACCTTCCCAACAAAATTAGGGAAATGTAAATGTCTAAAGGCTAACCAGCCAAAGTTCTGATGCACCAAAAATGATGATACACACTGGCTTACTGGAAGTGCTGTGAGCATACCAAAAGCAATATGTTTAATTTATAACAATTTGTAGACATATAGAACAAATAATGTAATGAAAAATTAAAACCACAACCAAAAAAACCCAAAAACAAATAAAAAAAACCCAAAACAACCAAACAAAAACCCCCCAAACAAAAAACCAGCATAATTGGCTGTTAGCAACAAACACAAGACTTGAAAAAAAAATAAACCAAAACAAACCAAAGAAAGCCTGTTGATGAACAGGACTATTATTACAGCACAGTTGGTTTTCATATGTAAATATAAAAACTTCATAACAAATCCTAAATTTTTAGTTGAAAAACTATTTCTCATTGGCTTGAATAACAAAAAATTCTGTGCACTGCTGCACCAACAATAGTAAAGACCATTCACAGCAGCCTGCCCCTCCAGTCCTTGGAGGGATCAACCAGGAACACAAAGGAACTCCTCCTTTCTGACTCCGCCTGTGTAAGCTGCCTGCTCCATTGCTGATTTACTGCTCTCCATTCTGTAGCTCATATTATTAGCTCTGTTAACTTCTATGTCACCCTGTCATGGGGATCTGATCTTACCACTGAGGGTCTAGCTTACCATCTTATAACTTTATGAAGTCTCTAATGCGCTGGTTTTCCTTCCCTACTTTTCCCTACTTTTTATATTTTACAGAATAATAAAATTGTTTTGGTTGGAAAAGACCTTTAAGATAATTGAATCTGACCATTAACCCAGCACTGCCAGGTCACCACTCATCCATGTCCCTCAGCACCCACATCTCCATGGCTTTGAAACCCCTCCAGGAATGAGGACTCTAGCACTGCCCTGGTCAGCCTGGGCCAGGCCTTGACAACTCTTCCAGGGGAGACATTTTTCCTCATGTCCAACCTAAATGTCCCCTGGCACAACTTCAGGCCATTTCCTCTTGTCCTGTCTCTTGTTCCTTGGGTAAAGAGGCTGAAGTCCACCTGGTTTAAACCTCTTTTCAGGGAACTGTCAAGAGCAAAAAGGACTCCCCTAAGCCTTTTCTCCAGGCTGAACAACCCTGCTTCCCCCAGCCACTCCTCACAACACTTGTGCTCTGGATCCCTCTCCAACTTCATTGACCTTCTCTGGACATGCTTCAGCCCCTCAATGACCTTGTTGGAAGGAGAGGCCCAAATCTGAGCCTAGTATTCAAGGTGTGGTCTCACCAGTTGTTAGCACATTAGGACAATCCCCTCCCTAGTCCTGCTGGCCACAGCAGTGCCAAGATTCTGGTGCAGTGCCCAGCCAAGATTCTGGTGGCCTTCTTGGTCACCTGGGCACACACACTGGCTCCTATTCATGCAGCTGTCACCTAATACACCCAGGTCGTATTCTGCAGAGTACTTTCCAGCCCTTCTTCCCTATGCCCAGAGCACTGTGTGGGTCACCTTGCAGCCTTAGGTTCTGCATGTAGTTAATGCAGTCTTTCTGCTTTTACTGTCACATCACTGGAAATTATCTGTTTTATATTGAAACAGGTAGAAACAAGGACCAGTGAGGACTTCATCCAAAAGTATTATTGATGTTACACACACTGCTGCTGCAAGATTGAAAATATGGGCAGCCTCTTGCCTTGACCGTCAACTTCTAAATAACATAAGAACAAGCTCTGGAGAATTGTACAGCCTCTGATCAAATTTAAAATAGATTGCTGCAATAAATACTGGAGGCAATGATGGGACTTTAAATCATCAAACCACCAAAGCAATCTAAAAATAACCAACTACAGCTTGCAGCCACTTGATTTCAATTTATAGTTTAAATAATTAAAGGTTCCAATTATTTCCAGGTTGCATGTTAGATTTCCTGCTTTTTACACTATTGTAGCTCTTGTGAAATTTTATACTGGGAGAAAGGGATGCTACCCACCTCTCATTTATCTAAAGAACCAGTAAAAAGAACATTTCAGATATTTAAAACTACAGATACGGCTTGTTCTGCTGTAGCAGTCAGTGATTTTGAGAAAGGGGGTGGGGAAGAGGGGTTTTTGCATACTCTGATAGCTGTCTTCATTTTCTACATTAGTGCAACGGCTCAACTTTGAAGTGAGATGTGCTGGGATGAGAAAATATTACATTACAGATTTTTTAGTTCTGTTTAAACAGCTCCAGTAGTTTAAAGGGAAATGTTTGCCTACAACTCAGAAGACATAGGCTGATGTCCCATACAGTTCTTCTGAGTCCTGAGACATATCTAACAAGCCATAGAAGCAACTGTGTTAGCAGTGAATAATGCATAAGCATGCATATAAATAAAGCTAATATTATCAGTTCATAGCTTATGTCCCTACTACACTAAACCACCATCAAATAATCCTGCTCAGAAAAAAAAGTTCCACAATTTGTAAATCAGTTTGCCCACTACTTGCTTTTTAAGAGAGAAAGAAACCCTTAAACCAGCCTCTCTTTGCAGACCCAGCAAGGTGCTCTTTTCATTTTCCCCAAAACTGCAGCAAATAATTTGGATGCAACAGATGAAATATGATGCATTCCAAAGGCTTCATGTGTTCTATATTTCAAACACTGCATCCTATAGGCACTTCTTTTTATTCTTTTTAGGAACAGTTTGGTTTTCTGCATCACTTTGCTGATTCCCAACATTGATGTTTTCCATGTTAGCATGTCGTTCATCCGTCACAACCAGAGAGTAGAACTTGCTCATCTCAGTTGCCTGCCCCTGAACAGGAACGGCAGCCACAACCTCATCAGGAATTCAACTGAAATGAACATCTCTCTTATCAGTACATCTGACAGCTACTGATAAGCTGTGTCATTCCCCTTGTTCTCTCCAGCATAGCTCTTAATTTTGGATTATTTTTTCCCCTGTATTATCAAGTACAAAAAAAGGAACTTCTTAATGAGCTTTCAGTTGTACCTTTAGGCATCATGGTGGCATATTTACGTTTTATCTCTCCAAATATATAGAGTTCTAACTTCATACAAAGGTAAATGTCTTTCCCATGCCTTACAACTGGCTTCTCATGCCAATATTTAGATCATTAGGGACCTCCTCCCATCCTGTTTAGTTATCACAAGGCAATTAAAAACTGCCTTAACTGACTACAAAGGAATTATATGCAGTGGAATACATAAGTTGGAGAAAAATCACTGAAGTGGCCTCTCTCCTATGAAGTAAACTAGTTCAAGAACACAGTACTGTTTCATATGGTTCAAGAAGACCGTATTAATTACAGTTCTGTCAGTCTCACTTCAGTTCCTGGTAAAATTATTATTCACTCCATGCAAAAAAAGCAAATGCTTGTTAACTGTCACTCTGCTATGTACAGCATTATGAATGTACCTACCCAGGAAGGTCTCCAATCTGAGCTTTGCCACAATGGATAAACAGACTGCTTGTGTAGAAGGCTGTCAAGCAGAGACCTCAGTTTCATGTCCAGTATTTTCTGAATTTGCCATTTAACACAGACTACTCTATTTAACATTTTTTTCATGAGATATGGAGCCTTCCTGCCACCCTGAGATTTTCACACTGAGAATAAAAGAGCAAGTGGCTGAAGAGGTTACTCTGAATCTTAAGAGCTTTGGACTGATTGCTGTTGTTCTGGTGACTATCCCTCTTCCTCCTGAAGGTTTTCAAAGTAGCTAGATTAAGATGGCCATTTGCCCATTCCATATTCATCAAAGAAGCTGATTTAAGCCCCAGATAAAATGTTGCAACCCTTTTCTACAGTAATTTAAGCCAACTCTTTAGTAAAGATGTTTTTTCCACACTTCTGCAATTCTGCAACAACTCCTACCTCTTCCAATTAAGGCAGTACCAAAGCCATCAATTCTCTATTTTTCCTGAATTACAGCACAGCAGATTTGTTGCAACATTCAAGTCAGAACATTTCCCTAGAGTGATATACCCATCATCATCATCCTATACCTTCCCAATTTATTATCATCATCGCACCAACTCTGCTTTTCCCTTTGCGTGCATAACTCATCCTAATGAAGTATGGCACATTGCACAGCTGTGGGTTTGTAGGCTTGGGATCTGCACAAATAAGAAATGTACCAAAAAGGCACTGAATCAGGACAGAGCTGCAGGGCCAACCTAGATGTGTTTCAAATCCACCACTCTGTCAAAGACTGAAGGAACATCAAGGAGATGGCTCACATTAACAACAATGGACAAGCCACTTTCTAGCAGCTCCTTAAGCCATCCATCATTGGACTGTTGTGTCATAACTAAATCAAGAGTAATCCTACCAAAATTTCAAGCCCTCTGAATTATTATAATTTCTAACACATGCAAATTGAAAAAAGGATAACAAGTGTTGGGGCAGGGATTTTTCTTTTTTTAAAGGTTAAGGTAAATCAACACAACCCCAGAACATATTGATAATAGGAGACCTCCAAGTACAGGAAAATGTGACTTTGCCTTCAGCTGCACCTGCCTTTATGTACTCTAAAAATACCTTGATGTGATGAGTCATTCCCAAAAGCTTTGCCCCAAGGAAAAACAATCTTCCAAGAACTCTGAATTCTGACATGAACTCCTAAAAATTATATCTTCAGGAACTCTCCTTCTGTGAGTACTGGTGAGAGGATAATTTTACATTAGCTCTGAGCCATAAGCAACAGCAAGACAATGAAGAACTTCTTTCTCCTTACTAGCACCCATGTTGCTCCAGCAAGCAAAGAGACTGAAATATTTGTCATTTCCTTGTTGGTTTCCTCCCTGACTCAACCTTTTGGTCTTTAAAAATGCAAATAGTCATTTGTGCAATGCTTAGATCTATGTAAACACCTTTGGTAATTACTTAAGTTACTAGTGTTTAAAGAGAGCCCATTAGGTATAGTGTTATGGTGTCTGTCAATTATAATACTCCACCAAAGAACACCAACAGTGTTTTTTGTATGAGTGTGGGACCAGTGTAGTCTGCTGGGACAGATTCACCTCAGAATCAAATGGTCACTGCTGAGATGCATTGAACTGGGTTTGTGTTGTCCAAAGAAAATTCCAGACTTGCAAATATAAGAAAATATACAAGGAACATATACAGTGTAACAAAATTCTCCCAAGCAACAGAAGCATGGACCTCCATCAGAAAAAAAATAGAGACAGCAGCAAGAAAAAAAAATAATATTTTCCAAGGGAAGGTTTAATACAGTATGCAAGAATGAGATCTCTGTCTTTATTCATAACTATTAATTAGAAATGAAAACCAAGTAAAATATATCTGAAGGACAAAATTAGTTGCAAGACTAATCTTTCCTGAATGTCTTTTTCCTGGTCATTTTCTAGGTCATATTTCTCCCCCATCTACTTGTGTAAAAGCACTTTTTTTTTTTTCAAGGATATGAGATTTTTAAAAGCTGTATTTGACTTACAAAAGATCAAAAGTAGTTGTGTATCCTTGAAAGTGTGACACTCATTTGGATACACACTCATTTGGACATAGAGGGTTTCTTTCCACCAGCATAAGTGCTCTGGGATCAAAAGCAGCCTCTCAGCCCTGAGGGGCTCAAGTGCTCACCTGGAAAAAGGCCAAGTAGGGATTTTTTTTCCTGCATTCTTGAAAAAGATTGTTGTTTCCACCCATTTTAAAATGTGCCTTGTTAAAAATACTCTCCAGAAACAATATGTACAGTTGTTCCCAGTGGAAAACTAAACAGATATGTGCCAGAGAAAATTACTCTGTGGAGGGGGGACCATCTCCAGCTCAAGTCCCCCTGAGAAATAAGGACTCTGCTATTTTGTCAGAGCTGCTTACTACCATTTGTGCATTTACTTGCAATGAATGATATAACCCACCACTATAGTGCAGTTGGAGAGAAATGAATGGGCTGGAGAAATATTACACTTGAGAAGAAAACAAACCATTTTTATGGACAGAAGCTGTGCAGTAATTTACCATCAAGTCTTTACAAATGAAAAGAGCAAAGTGAAAAACACAGAAAAGTTCCCCCAGTACTTTTCTTCAGTGCAAATAATAGGGTGTTGGTTTTCAAAGGCATTTGGCTGTTCTGTTGGTTTTGAGGGAGAGGTCATCCCAGCAAAGGCAGAGAAAGTGTAGGTACACTGAGGAAGCTGCTCAAGTCCAACTGGTGATGCTGTCACTTCTTACAAATTATTTTGGATCTGCAGCTGGAAGCAGCAATAACTGATAGTGAAGACAGCAGTGGTGGGGATTGAAGAGAAGGTCAGAGCAGGGACTCCATGACAGGACTGTGTCCTGGGCACCAAAACAAACTGGCAAGACACAGTTTGGTACCACTTTTAGAATCTCTGCCCTTCCAGTGGATGTATGTGTAGGGGAATAAGGAAAATAAGGTCCTTTTCAACTTGTCCAACCTCCATGGATCAGGGACTTCTTGTTCTGCTGTTGTACACCAGGTGGCTTCAGAGAAAATATAAACTATCTATGAATTTCAGGTTCTATGGGCAAATAAGTCGCTAAATACTTACACACCATACTACAGGGTTTTGGAACACAGTTCAAAATTATTATTGGACTAACATTTACCTTTTTACCTGCTTTTATGTTTGCAAGCCCCAGTTTTGCTTGCGTCAGTAGTTCCCAAAGGATTACACAGTGAATATACCTACAGGAATTTTATATTCCTGTAAGTAAGCCAGGCAGACATCAGCCAAAAAGGTAATGATTACCTTTCATAATGATTATTTCATTGCTACCTTCAGTTCTAGTCCACTCTAGACTGCAAAAGCAATGCTTCTCCAACCAGGAGGCAGGCAACTTCCGTAGTCAATTACTGTCCTCCATCAGCCTTGATTATCAAATAGAGATCATCAGATGCTCTTTCTGAAGCATTCATCCCCACAGAAAAAAGAACAAGCCTATCACAGCTGAAATAGGCAAAATATTCTCATTTGCTGCTGATGGGTTCTATAATAATCTGGTCAAATCCAGTACTCTGCCTTTCCCTTTGAAGTAAGGACTCCAGTAAAACTTACTGACATTGATTAATGAAGACAAGTACTAGTAAAAAAGATAAAAATGAAATGCCAATACTTTCCCCCATAACCCTGCAAAAGCTGTCTCCAAAAAATTATCAAAATCCAATCTTGAATGAAGCTATAGTCCCATAAATGAGTACCTTGGCCCCAAGGCTCTCTGTATAAAATACAGAAGTATTAATTTCAAAGTTGAATAGAGTTAACATGAGAGAAGTCTGTCATCTTAGGTGCTTCCTTGAAAGGTTAAGTGAAACTGTTTCACACATGCTCAGACAGAAGTAGGAGCTGAATCCTTTCCTGATTATTGGAAAAAAAATGAACTAAGAGTTAGATCNACTACAATAAAGAAAATAGAAACCAGCTCTCCTACAGCCCAGTCATGTTCATTGTTACTTATAATACAAAACACAAACATTACCACTTCTTCATCAGTACAATTATCCACAAAGCCTGTGTGTATATGCATTCTTATATAGCTCTTCCCTTTCACAGGTGCCTGGAAACACAGTTCCTCATAACTTAAGATCTAACATGTTCAAAAGCTATATATATGTTGGAATTAGGTCCTCTTTATGAGCTCCTTCAAGACTTTGGAAAATTGCTGGGACTCACTTTAATTCTTCCAGTCCTGAAAAAACTTTATACTATTTTATGTATTGCCTCATGAATTCTCTTCCCACAACTTATAATGATAGAATGCTATACCTTTCACAATACTACACACTGATCCATTGACCCCCTTTCAAATACTAGTCAATAATTGCAGTATATATGTCAGTTGTTCCATATCCTCTAGACTAGCTGTTCAGCTAAGCAATACCATGTATACGCTACTTCTCTCTATTGTAATCATAGACATATGACCACAGAATGGATTGAGTCGGAGGTTCTCTCATTCCAACGCACCTGCCATGGACCCAGACACCTCCCACTTGGCCAGGTTGCTCAAAGCTTCATTCAGCTTGTTCTTAAATGTTTCCAGAGATGAGGCATCCACAGCTTTCACATTCCAGTGTCTCACCATTCTCAGAGTGAATAACTTCTTCCTAACGTCTAATTTAAGTCTACCATGGTCTATTTTAAAAACATTGTCCCATGTCCTATAATATATGTATAGATTTCTTTTCAGATGTTATTAGATCTTTATGTTAGAGTTACTTGGTTGCTGTCGTGGGAAGTTAAATATCTCCACTAGCCCCCTTAAAAAATTCAAAATTAAATACAAAATTTGGAAGATTAAGTACAAACTCATAACTCTTTATCACATTTGTATTTCATAGACTAGAATAACTACAGAAGACCATAAATATTATGCTGAATTTTAACATCCATAATATTAGAGGAAACATGCAACTGTTGCTCTTATAT
>VYZU01087846.1:6922-35414 GCA_013401355.1 Ceyx cyanopectus | reverse complement strand
ATATAATTATATATATAAATATATATATATAAATATAAAAAAAATATAATATTGATAATATTCCAGTGAATATTTTAATTCATATCCAGAATTGCTGCTCAGCAGCTGCTGAAAGTCTCCTCAGCATGCTTACAGGGGTTCTAAAATACAGGTGGCAGTGAGCAGGGAGGATGAAAGGTGAACACTTCCCAACTCTTCTAACCTGGTGTTTGTTTGGAAGCTGTGCCCATGAGAGCTGTGGCTTTCCTGCTCAATTTCAGCTGCCCTCTGTAGATAGTTCTGGGCCCTTCCCCTCCCTTCCCATTTTTGTTTTGCTTTGTTTGCAAATCTTAACTCTTCCTCTTCCCAAATGGGTTTTTCCATAGCTTTACTAATAGGCACTCACATAATATTCAGTGTTTTTAAGTAGAAAAATAGAGTTTTGGGTGGTCAGAAGGTCCCCAGGTCTGAGCTGGCATGGCTTTCACACTTTAAAGCAGATTTTAGCCAGGGAGTGAGCAATCAATCAAGGGTGATTAATTTGGTCAGCAAGTTAGGGCTGAAACTGGGAGTTGGGGTTAAAATTGATCTCTTTCCTGCTGGATTTTAAGCAGTTTGTGGATCGTTGCAGAGCCATCCTGGGGATGCTGCTGTGCCAGCAGGCATCACTGCATCTCTGAGCCCCCCTCTGGAGACACCTTTACCTGGCAGCATGCTGAGCTCTGTTCTGCTGCCCCCTCTGCCCCCCAGTTGGTTGTAACTCACTTTATTGAGCTGCTCAGTCTTTGTGTGTCATACCTTGAGGTTTTCCTGTGTTTCTGAAGAGAATTAAATCACAAAACAATCAACTTTCTCCCCTCTGGCCACTCCTGAGCTGCTCCTGTTCCATCAGCCCAGGTAGCGTGTGATAAACTTTTCTCTCCTGGCTTCTGCTAGTGAACCTTGAAGTGAAGGTGATTTTTTATTCCTATTTTTTTCTCCCCTTCTGCCTTTTCCCTCTTAATTTAGATGGCACCTCATTAAGACACCGTCTGCTGTTTCAAATCTTGTGCAGAGCATATTTATCAAGAGAATTTCTGTGAAGTGAATCCTGTCTTAATCCTAATGCTGCAGAGTTCATAATACTCATGTAATGATGTCTTTTATGAAAGTAAATTAATGTGAGGAAGTCAGAACTATAATAGCCAGATTAATGTTGAATGTCTGAATAACTATTGCTTAATAAAATTTAAACACCAATTGTCTTGGCTTCAAAGTGGAAGCAGGAGGACGTGTAGGCACAGGAATCCAGCTATTAAGTTTCTGTCCAATTAAAACTGCAGAGAATTGTTGGGAAACAGAACATCTTTGGTCAGCCTGTGTGGACACAAAAAGATTGCACCTTAAAAATGGGGTGTTCATTAAAAATGGGTTGTTGGAGTGGCTGGTGCTGAGTTTCCAACAGTGGCTGGAATCCTCTGTCCATCTCCCTGTGGGCTGGGGGGCTCCTGGAGCAGAAGAGATGCTGCCTGGCTGATACCTGCTGCACTCTGGAGGGCTGAAGGGGAGATCAGACTAATGAGCAGGATGTAATTACTCGACTGAGACTGCAGCTAACAGGGTTCTCTCGGCAGAAGTGCTGTGAGCTCTCCACTGTGGTGAGGGATTGGTGCTCATTTGAGAAGCAGCAGCAAGCCCAGGCCTGTGGTGCTTCCCTGGGGATTTCTGTGGTGCCTGGGAGCTGAGTAGGAAGGAGAGGGACCTGCAGCAAACTGCTGGCTCTGCAGGGCACTTCTTTAATTTCTTCCTTTTTTTCACAGGAGGGTGTTTGTAATAAAAGCTGGCAGTGGCTGTCTAGGATTGTGAGTGTGATTGTAGTGCCAGCATTAGCAGCAGTGCCATCCCCAGTGCACGAGCTGGGAGAAGTGAGGTGTGCCAGCTCCCTGGAAGCTGCTGGCTGCTCCTGGAGAGGAGTAACAGGTATTTGGGGAGCTGGATGCAGCATTCAGGTGGTTTCTGATATTTTTTTTTGCTGCCTTCTGCAAGGGATACAGTGCTTATTACAAGTGGGGTGTCCAGCTGGGTGGTTTTAACTCCTTCAAAAATAAATATATATATATTAAAGTGTAGAGTTTGTGCTTGGTGCAGCTGAGTGTGCCCTGCCCAAGTGTGGAGCCTGGTTATCCTTCACAGCCAGATGTCTCAAACAGTATTGGTGTTTCATCACAGCCAATTAACAGGCCTGGATAAATGAGCTGGTTGATTCTCTTGCTCCTGACACCCCCTCAGCCAGAGCCCCCAGTGACATGGGGCTGTCTGAAGGCAGCTATTCAACATTGTGCTTCAGATCTCCACTGTTTTTGTCCCAGATTTCAGATTTTCCACCCAAAATTCCATGATTGACCCAAATCTCCACAATGTTCCACACAAATTTCCACCATTTGCTCCAAATCTCTACCATTTTGGTCCCAAATTTCATCACTTTGCCCCAAATTTCCACTGGTTTTGTCCCAAACTTCAACCTTTGGACCCAAATTTCCACCATTTTTGTCCCAAATTTCCACTTTTGGACCCAAATTTCCACCATTTTTGTCCCAAATTTCAACTTTTTGACCCAAATTTCCACAGTTTTCATCCCAACTTTCAACTTTTGGACCCAGATTTCCACCATTTTCATCCCAAATTTCATCTTTTGGACCCAGATTTCCAGCATTTGAACCCTGATTTCCACTGTTTGCCCCAAATCTCCCCAGTCTTTGTCCCAGATTTCAACTTGTTTTCTGTTGGGCTTGTGTCCTGATTTTTGAACTCTGGGGTCCCTCAGTGTGCAGCTGAGATGTTCACTGGCAGCTACACGAGTTCACAGGGTGACTGGAGAATAAAAGTAGTTTGTTTTTATCACATATAACTGAAATTTACTGTATTCATAGGCTTGCAGTCAGCACAGAGTTGGATTATGCTGATGATTTTTCCCTCGCTGGCAGTGCAGGCAAACGCAGCCTTAAGAAGCACCAAAGATTTAAACTTAACACTGGGTTTATTCTGCTTTTTTTTTTCTCTTAGATTGCAGTGTTTTCAGAGCAGTAGAAGCCAAGTGAGTGAGAAATTGCAGTGAGAGGTGAACATGTTAAGGTGAAAGGACTGGCTAGTGGTAGGTTGAAGCTGCCTCGTTCGGGAGGGGTGGGTTTGCAGCTTTCCAAGTGATGCTGTGCAGATACTTGTGTAAATAAATGGAATAATGAGTGTGCAAACATGACATTTTTATTGGGGACTGTGAGTGATGTGGGGGATCATCTGTTTGTGTCCTGGCAGTGCCTGCCACACTTCAGTTACAAATCCCTTGGTGTTAGAAGAGTTAGGACCACTTATTTATCTTATTATCTTCTGATTTCTTTACTCCCTGAAGTCCTAATGCTTTATCAAACCCAAAGGGACCCTTTTCCAGCTGGTTGTTGTGACAGTTGGGAGTGTCTCTGCCAACTCAAGCAGCAGGGCCAACCTGACAGAGCAGAACTGGGAATACTGGGGCATTTCTGCTCTGCATTTTGGCAGCAGGAGAGCCCCGTGTGTACGGCCTGAGCCCTGCCAGGGCTTCACTGAAATTACTGCTTTGAGTAGACATGGGGAGGAAGGGAGACCTGGAAACAGCATCAAAGCTTGAGGTTAGAGCGTGTGGGTGCCAACAAAGTTGTGTGAGCAGCAAAAATAAACCCCGAGCTCCAGGAGAAGTCAGGCACTGAATGGGGTGGGGGAAGAGGAGAGTAAAAGTGCAGAACACTTGGGGGATGCGGAGGAGAAAAAGCCTGCTGGAGAAGAATGGGAGATGCACGGCGTGGGTGGAAGCAGCTGAATGATTGAGGCAGGTGAAATGGTTTGAAACAGTCACTTTGCCTCAGAACTGGGTGCGTTTCCTTCGTTTTTGGAGTCCCTAAACTTCCCCTGGCAGAGGCTGGGGGTGGCTGGTGGGTCTTTGCTCCGAGGCGGCTCCCGCTGGGCCAGCATCTCTGCAGCGTGGGGGGCAGCAGGGGTGGCTCTGCGGGCAGAGCAGTGGAGGGGCTGACCACGTGCACTCCTCCTCCTCCTCAGCCCTCCTCTCACCAGAACTTGTGTTTTCTGTTGGTAGCAACATGAACCGTGAAGACCGGAATGTGCTGCGTATGAAAGAAAGGGAAAGGCGCAATCAAGAAATTCAGCAGGGTGAAGAAGCCTTTCCACCTAACTCTCCTCTCTTTGCTGAACCATACAAAGTTGTGAGTTTGTGCAGTTTTCTTCTAGCAGAACTCATGGGCAAGTTCTTATTGTAAAGTTGTTTTTATCCAGAGTCTTTTTTGCTCTACCAAGCAGGGATTGCAGCAGGGCTTGAATAAGAGGGGCAGTTACTGACCAGCTCCCCTGGCAGTTAATGGTTGTGGGGAAGGGGGAGCTTTGCAAGGATTAAGAAACTGACAATAATCAGAGAACCATGGAATGGTCAGGGTTGGAAGGGATCTTAAAGCTCATCCAGTTCCAACCCCCTGTCCATGGCAGGGACACCTCCCACTAGAGCAGGTTGCTCAGAGCCCCATCCAGCCTGGCCTGAGAAACTGCCAAGGATGGGGCTGCCCTCACCTCTCTGGGCACCCTGGGCCAGGGTTTCCCCACCCTCCTGGGGAAGAAATTCTTCCTCATGGCTGAGCTGAATCCACCCAGCTCTAGTTTTGATTCAGCACCTCCAGGTCTTTCCTGTCCCCAGAGAGGAGCAGAGGTGGAGAATCCCCTCCCTCATTTCCCACGCTGCTCTGGCTGCAGCCCAGGACACCACTGGGTGCCAGAGCTCACAGGGGGCTCCTGTTGAGCTGCTCACCCCCCAGCACCCCCCAGTCCTCTCCAGGGCTGCTCTCAGCCAGTCACTGCCCATATTTTTTTTCCCCCTTCTCCTGCTTTTTCCACAGTGACTCAAAACAATTAACTGTCCACTGTACCATGCCCAATTGCTGGGGTTTGGGTGCTTTAGCCTGTTGTTAAACTTTCTAGACTTCTTTCTGGACTTCAGTTGATGTGATCCAGAGCTGGGTAAGTTCAGAAAGAGAACGTGTAAATAGCAGGGTAATTTTCAGTGTGGCAGTGGCTGATATGATTGAATTATCAGCTTTAACTCGTGTGCTGGATTTCCTCCCGGGTTTGATTTTGCTGAACAGAACTGGAACAAAAATCACCTTAATCTGGGAGAGCTAAAAAAGACCTATTGCAGATTTCCATTGTGTAGCTCCAACCTCACTTGGAAAGCAAACCCAATTCTTTATCACCACTTCAGTTGGTTTGCAAGAAATAAAACACTGACTGAAAACCACCCTCCTGCAGGAGGAAAGTTGAGAGACTTGGGGTTGTTTTTCTTTGGGTTTGTTGTTTTTCTTTTTTCCCTTCTATTCCTGGGTTCTTTTCTGTGGTTGATAATTTCATCCATGTGGGATTTGGTTACCTGGAGCTACCTGGGATACATGGATAGTGATACAGCACCCCCTCTTTGAAAACAAACTGGTTATGTAAGAAAGAACCTGTATAATCTCATTGGCAAACAAGAATTATGCTGGGGTAAATACCAGTTAAAAATGACATTGAGTGCTGAGGTTCAGCTGATTTGATTACACTGTTAATTAAAACTTCTTTTCAGGACTGATACCATTCTGTACTAGAGAAATAGCCTTGAAACTGGCAGGAGGTACCTACAGTTTCTCAGTGTGCACCTGGCTCCCCAGTGCGTGGTTTGAAGCAGGGATTAGTGCAGAGCTGCACGAGGAGAAGATGCTTTAGGGGACAGGAACAAAACGGGGTGTTGGAAACACAACCACCTAGTGGCTCTGGCTTGCAGGAGGTGCCGAGTCAGGGGGCTGCGGGTGAAGCTGTGAATTCTGAAGCAGTGTTTCCATCCCCTCTTTTCCCAGACCAGCAAAGAAGACAAACTGTCCAGCCGGATCCAGAGCATGCTGGGCAATTACGATGAGATGACGGATCTCATCGGAGACAGGTCGCTGCAGAAGCTCGTGGCCATCCCCAAACCCTCGGCGCCCGATGACAAACCCAACCCGGGCTTCTTCTCCGAGCAGAGGCACGGCGGCAGCTCCCACCAGAGCGGCAAATGGACTCCGGTGGGGCCGGCACCCAGCACTTCCAGCCAGGCTGCCAAGCGGCCGGCGGGGCTGCCCAGCGGGCAGCGCGGCGGGGGGCAGAGGCACGAGCGCGACTCCTACGGCGGCGGCGGCCGCAAGAAGAGCCAGCACGGGTCTGAACACTCCAAAGCCAGATCTTCCAGCCCTGGAAAACCCGCCGCCGTTCCCGCCCTGAGCTCCAGCCACTCCCGGGCTCACGGCGGCGACCACCACGGCAAAGAGCACCAGCGGTCCAAGTCTCCCCGCGATCCCGACGCCAACTGGGACTCTCCCTCCCGCGTGCCCTCCTTCTCCAGCGGCCAGCACTCTACCCAGGCCTTCCCACCCTCGCTCATGTCCAAGTCCAGCTCCATGTTGCAGAAACCCACTGCCTACGTGAGGCCGATGGACGGGCAGGAGTCCATGGAACCAAAGTTACCCTCTGAACACTACAGCAGCCAGGCTCACGGTGGCGGCGTCAACGAGCTGAAGCCCAGCAGCAAAGCCCACCTCACCAAGCTGAAGATACCCTCCCAACCGTTGGATGTAAGTTGCTGCCTCCCTTCCTGGCTTCTGAAACCACAGTCCCTTTGGGCCGGGGTTTTGCAGCTGCTTTCCCATCCCAACCTGCATAAGCAACAGTGGGTTTGTAGTAAACACCGTGTGTCTTTTGTTGTGCAAAGCGTCTGCAACTTAGCCACTCAGGGTTTTGCATGGGGAATGTGCAGGAGGAATCAGTTTTTCCTTCTGCTTCTTCCACAGGGATGCTGTGTTTTGCTGTGAGGCACTCGGAAAGGCCAGCTCAGGCTGCTTTTCTGTAGTCACAGGGTAGAGAAATAGCAGGATACTCACGTATTTTGATAAGCCTGATACATGCATAGTTATTTCTAGGAGCCATGTTCTCTCGGAGCAGTGATAGCATCTGCATGTGTCAGATTTCCCTTTGAAGTGTGTAGCAATTGCTCACTGTGACTATTACACCTTCACCTAGGGACAAAAACACACTGAGCAGGGGTCAGAACTCCTGTCACTGATGCTGGATACAGAACACTGGTGGTTTAACAGCTTGGAGGAGTTTGGTAATTGCAGAGTTGTGAAGGTGCAGACTCTGAGTGAGGAGAGTGCCCTTCTTAAGGCCCAAATGTCACTGCATCTCTTCTTGAGCTGCTTGTCTCATGGTAGCTAGAGAAAAGCCTTTGTTCCTGGGATTTCAACAAGACCCAGGACACAGGTAAGGAAATTGGACAAGAAATCACTTTCTTGTTCATGAACACTCGATGTGCTAATGCTGATGGAAAAGTAGCTTTGGTTCCTGTCTGCTGGCAGCCATCAGGGGTGCAGATGATGCCTGGTTTCCTAATTATTGCCATTTCTAGATCCTGCTGTCATGTGTTTTTTACTTGGTGATGCAACTTGTCATTCCTGTGCACTGGTGGTCATGCCTTTGAATTCAGATGTTATCCAGTGGCTCCTTCCAGGAAATGATTGAATTCTCTCTCTGAGATTCTCTTTCCTCTCTCTCTACAAGCTTTTAATTTCACAGGCTGCCCATGAGCACTTGAACTGTCCAGTGAGATTATTGTCACAGTTTTACAGATCTCATATATTTGCTTTCCATAACTGGGTGTGACTCATACCATAAAAAGATGGATCTATCTGATATGAAAATGAATGTTTCTAAAGTGAGTTAGCAAGGTCTGGTCACCTCTACGTAGAATCCATATGAATCTTGGTGAGGATCAAAGTTTATTTTTAACTCTTTCTAGCCCTCTAGGAAAATTTGCTTTGGGAGATGTTAATCTTGAGTTTTGATTTGTAGGCATCAGCATCTGGTGATGTGAGCTGTGTGGATGAAATTCTCAAGGTAAGTGCTCTGGTTTTGTTCACAGCTTGCTGAAAATGCAAACGTTGCTGAGGTGCTGGAGGGTTCTCTGCAGCCCATGAGTGCTTTCCAGCTGCTGCAGGGTGCTACAGGAGGGCTCTTGTTACTCCACTGGGGCAAACTGGAAGCAGAGCCAGGTGTGAGTCGGGCACAGGGTGTTTCTGGGTGTGCACATCACCTCCTGTGTATCCCCAGTGCATTCCTGCTCTGGGCACCTCCCTGTCAGCCTAACCAGAATGACCTGTTTCTGCCACCAAAATCCAGCCCTTGCATTCTGAGAGCTGCTCAGGTTCTGCTCCCCCCACGGCAGAATCTTCCCTTCTCTTCTCCCCAGGTTCTTTTGTCAAGTCCTTTCACCCCTCTCGTGATCCCCTGCTCATGTGTCTGATGTCAGAACAGATCATCAGCTTCCCCCTGAGCATTCCCATGCCCTTCAGTGCTCCATGGTCCCTGGAGATGCTCTGAGACAACTCAAGGCACTTCCAGCTTCAGGCATTTGTCTTTCTGCCTCTGCAGGCTTCCCTTTCCTAGGGTTCTTCTGTCTGCCCTTATATCCTATACATGCTCTTCAGTCTGAAATGATCCAGCTGATTTCTGCTGCAGCTCAGTAGCAGTTTGGCTGGTGTATGCCTTGCTGCTTGTGCTTCTGCCTTGCCTACCTGTGCTCATGGGTGACAACTCCAAGAGTTAGGTTTTGTGTGCAAAATCTGTGTTACACGTTTGGGAAATGAACATGGAAATATAAAAGTGTGGACAGTGAAAAAATGGAGAGGGTGATTTTGAATCAAGGTTGGAATCTGTGCTTTAATGTTGTGAATGACTTCTGTTCTGGTTCTAGGAGATGACCCATTCTTGGCCTCCTCCCCTGACTGCAATTCACACGCCGTGCAAAACTGAACCCTCAAAATTCCCCTTCCCAACAAAGGTCAGTGCTGCTGTCAAATGCTGAGTGCTGTTGAAATGGAAACTCCTGTTAAAAACCAGGATTTGGGAGCTCTTTAAAACTCATTTCTTGGCAGTTCTGGATTTGGTTCAGTGCTTTGTATCTCTTGTTTTTTCATGAAGGGTGTAATAGTTTGTCCTGGTTTACACACAGAGCACTCTGCAAAGCTGTCTGCAGTATAACTTGGTTTAATCAATCCAAACCTTCAGGAGACTTCTGCAGCTTGAAAATGCCCTGGAGCCTTTCTCCCAACTCAGGGAAACCCTTGGCACCATTTTGTGTAGAACCAAGCAACTGTTGTTTGCCCCATCTCACAAATATTGGAGGTGGGCAGGGAAATGCTGAGAAAGTTTGTAATGTACTTTTCTGCAGACATTAAATTTCCCTCATTGCTTTGAAGCCCATTAACAGTTCTGTTAGACCTTGCATTTTCAGCTGCCAAAAAAAAACCCCAATCCAAACACCAAACAAAATCCCCCTCCAGTAAAATCAGATGTTTCACTGAAGAAATTTTCAGATCTCTTATTCCAAAGGATCCTCTCCTGCCATGTACTTAATAACTGCAGAGGTGTGTGCTGTGGATCCTGGACAGAGATCAGTGTGTGCTGCTGGTGACAGCACAGGGCAGGTCTCCAGCAGAGCCTCCCTCTGAGGAAGGAGTTCTCTGGACCTCTTGCTCCCTCCCCCAGGGCTGGTCTGGGCAGCCCCAGCTGCTGCTTTCAGGGAGAACTGGTGCTGGTGATGGTTCAGCTGGAAATACAGCTCTGCTCTCTGTGCTATCTTGAGGCTGATGGGTAGGCAGGGTGCAGATATGCAGGGCAGATAGCTGTGGGTAGCAGCTTCAGCCAGTGCAGTTCAGCTCACTCTGACTCACCCAAGAATTCATGTTTTGTTTCCTGTGGCTGCTGATTACCAGGAAAAGATTGAAGTTGACAATATCAGTTTTTCTCTAGAATCAACCTATCTCTGAAATGGATTGGGATGCTCCACCCCGAGTTTGGCATCACTTCAGAGAAAGGAATAATGCTGTTTATCTTTGAAAAGTTAATCATAATTAAAGATTCCCTCTTTTTTTTTTTTTTTCTGAGCAGGCTGGTGTCCTAGAGCACAGTTTCCTGCTGTCAGTTTCCTGGCTGAGCCAAGCTGCTTCCCAAAACAGAACACTATTCTAAGCAGATTTTCTCATGTAACCTGCCCCGTGGCTGCTCTGCCATCACCTCCAACAGCCAAAGGTTCCACGTCCCATGTTGGAAGTGCCCATCCCCAGAGCCCTGCAGACAGGGCCAGGGGTGAATGGTTCAGGTTCCCATCCTGGCTGAATATCCCAGAGCTGTGGGTGCTGCTGTTGTCACCACCCTGGGCACTGCCTGCTCCTGTCTCACTGCATCTTGGTTACCTCTCTGCAGAGAGAACTTACTACACACTTCTCTCACAGTGGCATATCTAGAAAGAAACCTTCTTGTCCATTTTCTCATCACAGCTCACTTAATCTTGCATATATCACTTCAGTCAGGGCTTCTTTGAACTTGGAAAGAACTCTTCCATTGTACAGAAATTCCTCCCTCACTTTTCCTCATCAACAAATGTCCTGAACCCCTGGGGAGATGTTTTCCTCTGAGTTTAGGGCACTGTGGGCTTTGTGGAGTTGCTCATTTCTGCCTTTCCCTGGCTTTTGGCTCAGTCTGGGGAGGGAGAAGGTGTGCACAAATAGATGTGTCATGGTGACACAGACAGAAACTCCTTGAGGTTGCAGAGTCCTGTTGGTCCTTGAGCAGAACAAAGGTAGGTTGAGGGGGGGTTTTTTGGAACCTATTGACCTGGATTGTGTTTCTTCCCTCAGTTAGCAGAAAATTCCATTTATGGCTGCTCTGAGCCCTTCTGGCTTCCTGCCAGCTTTTTTATTTCATGGCTGCACATCTTAGCTGTGGAACTTTGTCAAGTTCTCCCTCTGCATCCAAAGGCTACAGTTTCCTCTGCCTTCTCCCCTCTGGCCTTCTTGGCACAGGCACCTCCAGAGAATTCCAGTGAGTTAGTGAGCCATGGGCCTGGGCAGCCTGGGCCTGGAGCACACTTCAGCAACCAAACCAAACACAGAGGCTTCCTTTGATCAGGCTGTTGGAGGAAAGCTCCTGCTCTGGAATACTGTGCCTTGGGTTCCTCTGCTCTGCAGGAGTTTGTGCTTTGCCCACACACGTGGAATTCAACTCCTGTGCCTAGTGGATTTGATCTGCAGGGCTGTTGGGGCAGGATGAGTTTCCTGGTGTGTAGATGGTGAGTAGGTTGTAGGAACCCAGGCTCCTGATTGGGGCCTCTCTGCTTTACTATAAATATAGCTAATAATTATCAGGAAGCCTTTGAATCAGATGATGACACTTGATGAAAATAGGTCAGGGAAAGTTTTGTGGATACTATGAAAAAAATGTAGGTTCCTGAGCCTTGATAAAAAGAGCTAAGACTATAATTTTCTCCTTCCTAACTTCTCAAAGCCATGGGATCACAGTCAGAAACACCAGGAGGTGGCTTCAGCCTCTGCCCCACTCTGGGCTTTCAGAGCAGCTCTGTTCCCAGCTGCCTGGCTCTGCTGCTGGAGGAGAGAGGTAGAGCTGAGATTCAGTGCCCAGGCTGCTGTGCCCAGCTGGCAGCTGCTCTTCCCTCCACAGCTGCAATTCTCTTTCCCTCTTGTCTTCATGATCCAACCTCAGCAGCCTATTAGCCTTGGGTTAAATGAGTTTCCTTCCTTTAAGCTGTTGATAATATTTTTCTTCCTGAGTAGGAAGGCACCTGCTGCAAAGACCTTTGGAGCTGGAAGTGTAGCTTTTGTTTGTTTTTCTTTTGTTCAAGTCTCCAAGTTTCTTCAATAACACGTGTTGAAAGACAAAATAGATGGCAGGAGAGGTGGAAAAAGTTGCACATGAAAACCCAGCAGCTGATCCAGGAGCCCTTAGCTGAGAGGCTGCCCTGTGCTGTGGGATCAGGACTGAAGGGAGCAACAAGGCACCTTCTGACACCTGCAGGAGCAAGCAGCAGTTCTCATCTTCTGCTCACCCTGTCCATGTGGTGGGTGGTTCCTCTGTGGTCTTCACACTTCTTTCTTGCCATCCTGGGTGGCAGGCTGTGAGAGCTGGGGGTGTGGGGGGCAGGGAATCCCCATACCTGGCTGGGAGATAAAGATCAGAGTGTGTTTCAGAGGAAGTGATGCTCTTGCTTTCTTCTGAAGTCTCAGGGTTTCTCTCCCACCTCGTCCTCACTTTGCACTTCAAAAGTAGCTTCATTTTGTTTTTATTTCCCCTTCCTCTCCATTAGTAAAGATTTTAGGCATTTGAAGAACTTTCCAAGTTCCTCCTCATGCTCCACAAAGCAGGGGTTGAGGGCACTGCTGCAGCTGCTCTCACGTGTGAAATGGAAGGTGAAATGAGAAATATTTTTTTGCTGTGTGAAGCCTTTGTGTCTAAAACATGAAGCTGGGTGCTGTGTCCACGACTGCTTCACACCTCTGACTGGGAAAACTGCTTCCCAGGTCTATCAAAACCCCTGGAATTGATTGCTGAGCTTAGTCCTGGTTTGCCAGAGCATTTAAGTAAAAGGTGTGTGTGGGACTGTCTGAATCAAGGCAGATCTCTGCAGTTTTTATTTATGGGGCCAGCATTTGTCCTCATTTTAAAATGAGGTTGGGAAGGTCCTATTTAAAGTGGCACTCTGGCCCAGAAGTAGTTCTCAGTACCTCAGCCTCTGGGGGTGTGCTTGTTAAAACAATATTTTAGGGTTTCAAATCCTTCATCTACAATCATCTGCCATGCCTGGGGAGTCAGAGTTGAAGAAAAAAAGCCTGAAGATCATCCAGGTGCTCAGATTTGGGCTTCACCTTGCACATCAGTGTGACAGTCATTAGAGAGCAGGGGAACTTGTGTGTCCTTGTTATAGTGAGTGACTCCTCTCCACACTGACTGTCCCTGAGGATGGGATTTATGGAGGGAGGGGGTTTGGAGCTGTCCCATCATGGAACCACACATGGCTCTTCTGCAAGCCAGGCTGAGGAGAGCTGAGCCAGGGCAGAGGGTATGAACCACTCCTGCCCATGGACCTGGGGGTCAGACAAACACCCACCCTCTTTGTCTTCATTTTTAGTCCCTTTTTAGAGGTTAGGTGCTGTGCTTTAAGTGGCAGGAGTATCACTTAAAGCATGGCTGCTGGCATGTGAAAATCCCAGAGAAAACCCACTTGTGCTCTTTTGTTCCCCCAGGAGTCCCAGCAGCCCGGGTTTGGCACTGGAGAACAGAGTAAGTTGTTCAACTTCTGTGAGATGCTGCATGTGCTGCTTGTCATTTGGAATTCTCAGTAGCTCTTCACAAGCAAAACATCTTCAGAGAATGAGATATCCCAGCCTGGTCATAGGATGGAGTCTGAATTCAGATTTTCTGCACTTTCTCAAGTTTTACCCTGTGAACTGCTACTTTTGTTGGTTTATTTCACTTTTTTTTTTTTTATTATTTCTAGAAAGTTCAGACTGAGCTGTCAGGGTTGTTACTATCTCAGAGGAAAAAAGAAATTATTTTTATTTAATTACACTTTCTTGGTTGCCTCCTTGGTTGATCTAATTGAAAATAGCCAAGTAGTAAAGCAAAACTCCCTTTCAAAAGCCCAGCTCTGTGCCTGGGGACACAGGAGAAACCAAAATAACACTTGTAGTGCAACAGAAGGAGCACATTGCAGTTTCACTGTGAGTTTGCACTTTACAATCAAGAGAGAGAACTGGTTGAAAACTCACACAGTAAAATACCCCTGAATTTTTGTCCCAGAATGCATTTTTCAGACCTTGGACAAAAGCTGCTTTTATTTCTCTGCTTTTCTTTGAAATCTATATTTATTTATTTGAAGTCTTGCCACTCCCTCCTGAGTGAAATAGTGGAAGAGGAATGGTTTATTCTGGGATACTCAGGAGCAGTTCAGTCTAAACACCTGATACAGTGGGGAATTAAAGAAACCAAACTTAAATCTATGGTTTAGCATCATGAAATCACAGGAGTAACTGATGTTTAGGAGTGGAAGAGCAGAGACAAGGTCATTCAAAATAAAGAACCAGTTTTTAACTCCTGATTGAATCTCTGGGGAAACTTTTAACACCCTCAAGCTGTTGCTTCTGTTGTTACTTCACAATTTGGCTGAATTAAAGGGGAGGAGAGACCCCCCCAGACTTAAAATCAGATGATACCAGTGTGTATCCCCACTGCAAGAATTGGTGTCTGGGTTGGATTCCTGCCTCTGGAGATTGCTCAGCCACCAAAAGGGATGGTGAAAGCAGTCAGACTGACAGGCTGGTCTGAGTGTATCCCCACATGGAGAAGGGAAGAGGTTGATCTGCTAGAAGCAAAGCAGTTGATAACAAATAGAGTGTTGGGTTAGGCAGCACCACTGTCAATAAATGGTGCTAAATAAGATTTTCTTGATTCTCTGCTGTGCTTAGTCCCTCTAGCTGACCCGCTCACTTCTCCAGCTAGTTCTTGCTGTCTCCTCATTATTCAGCTGCTTTGGGGGTTTAGCTAAGCCTGGGCTTGTGGCAGCTCTGGCTTAACCACTGGCAGAGTGTTCACCTTGGCATTTCTCTTTCCTCCTAGAACGATACAACCCTGCAGCAAAAACCGCCAACGGCCACCAGTCCAAAGCGTGAGTGCTGCAGAGAATGTGCCTTCTCCATGCCCACACCATGCCCCCACTGTGCCCCCACCATGCCCCTCCATGCCCCCACCATGCCCCCACCATGCCCCCACCATGCCCACATTTCCCCAGCCTGCTGCTTGGGAAAACAGCTGCTGCTTCCACCAGAACGTGGCAGTGCTTGCACAGAGCCTTTAGGGGTTTTTCCCCCCTCCTTGACTGGTAGAAAAGGGGGATCCTTTATATTCTGGCTGAATATTGCCCCGTGGAGTGAGCACCAAACACCTTGGCTGCCTCTGTCCCTGTGCTGGTGCCAGCTCTCAGGGCAGGTGGGCATGAGATGGGAGCCTGGAGTGGCTGCTGAGCCAGAGAGGTGTCAGCAGGAGGGGATGAGCCTGGTCAGACCTGTGCAGGGCAGAGCTGGGAGCAGCTCACAGGGGCTGCTCTGTGCTGGAGGAGGCAGGGAGTGTGTGTGGGATGGGGTGAAATTTGTTCTGCTCAGACTCTCAGCTGGCTGGCAGACTCTGCTTTGAGTTGTGCACACAAACCCAACGTTTGGCTTTGTCAGTTGTGCAAGTGGAAGAAAAAAAGGAAAGGCAACTAGAATAACCCTAGGAGGCTGTAGCCCACCTTTCTATGCCTGAAAAGCAGTTACATGCTCTTCAACCAAAAATACCCATGAAATGAAAGGTGTACCAGCTGCTTCTGTTTCATGAGTGGTTGCAGACACTGAAAACTTTTCTGAGTTAACACCTGTGGGGAGGCAGTGACAAAACACAGCCTCATTCTGCTTGCCTCTGTGGCACACTTGACTAGTAAAAAGCTCAGGACCTGTGGGAAGGGAACAGCACAAGAAGGAGCAGCCCTCCCTCAGTCATTACAGCCTTCCAGCCACTGTCCCAAAAGCATGTTGCTGACAGAGATGCTCAGTGAGTGGTAGAAATGGAAGTTCACCACTTGGCTCTGCTGCTGGTGTAGCAGAGTCAACTCCTTCCAGAGCTGGGGGGTGTGAGACCACTGAAGCACAGGGGGTGGTGCTGGGGCTGTGCTCAACTGGGATGTGTAGGAGGAAAGGTGAGATGATGTTTGCTCTGATGATCCCATTTTAAATAATTTTTAAAATTATTAATATTTATATAAATATATTTTTAAAATATTTTTTAAAAATTAAATATTTAAAAGTAAATGCCACTTGGTAAAATAAAAATTTAGAGAGAATTCATTTTTATAACAAGAATGATAAAGATGTTTCAGGAGCTAGATCCTAGAGACTGGTGTTTCTTGAGTAGAACATCTATACTCTGAAAGTCACAAGTGTTGGACTTTGAATCCTTTCTCTGTTTTTTCTCTCCCCAGATGTGAATCGAACCAGACAGAGTAAGATGGTTTTCTTGCTGTACCCAGAGGTGGTTTTCAATAAGCTCAGGGGGCATGGCCCCTGCTCTGTGTTTTCAGTGTTGTGGTGTGTGTGTGTGTGTGAATAATTATGGCCTTGAATGGTAGTAAAAGAACTATTCCTTGGAGCAGCTGCAGTGTTGCCACCAGTGGGAGGGTTCCTGATTCCCCCTGCTCCTGGCTGTTGGGTGTGGAGGAGCTGAACACACACAAGGGAGCTCCTTCCAGGGGAATAAATCATGTCCAATTTCCTTTCTAAGTGTAGCAGAATGGGCTGAGGAGCCCAGGGAGTGGGATCCTTAGCCCAGGGAGTGGGATCCTTAGCCCAGGGAGTGGGATCCTTAGCCCAGGGAGTGGGATCCTTAGCCCAGGGAGTGGGATCCTTAGCCCAGGGAGTGGGATCCTTAGCCCAGGGAGTGGGATCCTTAGCCCAGGGAGTGGGATCCTTAGCCCAGGGAGTGGGATCCTTAGCCCAGGGAGTGGGATCCTTAGCCCAGGGAGTGGGATCCTTAGCCCAGGGAGTGGGATCCTTAGCCCAGGGAGTGGGATCCTTAGCCCAGGGAGTGGGATCCTTAGCCCAGGGAGTGGGATCCTTAGCCCAGGGAGTGGGATCCTTAGCCCAGGGACTGGGATCCTTAGCCCAGAGAGTGGGATCCTTAGCCCAGGGACTGGGATCTTTATCCTGCTTGAAAGAATGACTTGAACTCCCTGCTCTGAACAGTAAATGTTAAGTGTCATCCTGCAGCTGCTCCCCAGGGTTAACAGTAGCATGGAGAACTGAGAACAATGCTTTGGGAGTGATTATAGTACATGGAAAAAATTGTCTCACTTTCTCCCTTTCACTCAGTATGTTGAAAGATGACTTGAAGCTCAGCAGCAGTGAAGACAGTGATGGAGAGCAGGTAGGTGCTGGTTAGCTGAGTTTCAGAGGGATGTGGTGAAAGCCTCCCCAGTTCAGTGCCCCAGCAGCATCCCACCATCCCATGGGCATCCCACAGGGCAGCTGAAGTGAAGATTAACAAACAAAAATCAAATGTTTGCAGACAAACCTCAGCTTATTCCTACATGTAAACCTGTCTTGTGAAAACACTGCTTCTTAGCTGGAAAATCTTGACTTCAAGTGAGCACTCTGAACATTAAATGACACCAGTGCACATGAAAATGTATTTAATGGCCAACTGTGTAAAGCCTGAGCCCTTCATGTGCCACCTCTGTGGCTGAAGGGTGCATGGGATGGATATCTCTGCACATTAGAGCTCAGGACTGTGTTTGGGAGGATGAGAGCTGCTGCAGCTGGAACTGGCACTACAGCAGCACTTGGATTTCTCTTAAAAAGCCTTTTTTTCCCTCCTGTCAATACTGACCTCATGCAGCTCCTGCCAGCAATGTCATGTAGCATGTTAAATTACCAGTAGGCATCAGGTCTGTGCTCACCCAGCAGTAATCCCCACTCCTTGGTTCTCTTCCTCCTGTTCCCACTGCTGCCACTTGCTTTTCTCCACCTGGCAAGCCTTTACCCAGCCAGCTCCTGGTACTCTGGCACCTCAGGGGTAATGCTGGGAGATGTCAAGGCATCTGGAACTGGAGGCAGAATTTATGGGACTCTGAGATAATAAATTGTTGGTGAAAGCTTGGAGAAAAAAACAACCTGTTTTTCTTTCTGTATAAAGTCAAGGCAGCCAACTTAAACTGCTCCACTGCTGAATTTATTCAGCCTAAATAATTGAAAACATTTAAAGGCTCTAAATTGCTGGTTTGCAACTTAATTGTACGTCCAACCCTGAAGTAGCTTCTAAATGCTTCATGCTCTTTCTTTTTTTGATGGCAGGACTGTGATAAGACAGTGCCAAGGAGCACACCTGGAAGGTAGGCACTCCTGGGGGGATGGATGTTCAGCCCAGGCAGCACTTCTGCTCATTGCTAAAATTCCTCTTTTGTCTTTTGTGTTCCTGGAAAAGCAGTTTAGAATTTAATTAGTGATTAAGTAGTGTCTGTCCTGCAAATGGTGCTGACTGCTTTGGGAGGGGGGAAAAGCAAAGGCTGGTGTTTGTTTCCAGGGTGAACTGTGTCCAGTTAGGTTAATTTTCTAGTAAAAGTGAATTAAAATATTACATTTTCTCCTTTCTAATGAAAGAGCTTTGAGGATATATCTGTGCCCTGAGTAACTTTGTTCATTTTCCCTCCTTTTTTCTTTCAGCAATTCTGAACCTTCACAGCATAACAGTGAAGGGGCAGAGAATTCCAGAGATGACTCCAGCAGCCACAGTGGGTCTGAGAGCAGTTCAGGATCTGACTCTGAAAGTGAAAGCAGTTCCAGTGACAGTGAAGCTAATGAACCATCACAGAGTGCATCCCCTGAGGTAGGCTCCCCCTGCATTTGGCCTGGCTTCCCTGCTCTTAAATCTGGGTTTTTCACATGGAAAAGATGAACAGAATCTCAGGCTGCTTTAGAACAAACCAGACTGGCAAACCTGGGATCGCTTTTGGGATCTTTCTCTTTGCTGGGGTGCCTGTGACTGGATGTGACAGTGCACACAGGCTTGGTGTTTGGAGTTGAGGTGCTTTTCACCCCCAGTTACCTGCTGGAGAGCAGAGGTTGGGTATGGCAACAGTCCCATTAAAAGCTGGAGGCTCTTAGCCTGGGAAGCATAGCAGTAAAACGGCCTGCTGGTTGACAGCAGCTGCTCCAGAAGTTAAAATGAGAGCAGTTCATTGTACCTGCAGCCAACAGCCTGCATTTCAGTCCTTATTTCTCTCATTTTTTGCTGCCCCTCTTGCTCTGTCCTGCAGCAAAGGAGAAGAGCTGGAATAAACGTGACCTCCTCCCTCTGACCCTCTCTTCTCACTTCTTTTTCAGCCAGAGCCACCGCCGACCAACAAGTGGCAACTGGATAACTGGCTGAACAAAGTGAACCATAAAGTGTCACCAGCTTCTTCTGTGGACAGCAATATCCCCTCTTCCCAAGGCTACAAGAAGGAGGGTCGGGACCAGGGCGCGGGGAGCTACGCGGATCCGGGCGGATCCAAGGACTCCGTGTCCTCTACCCCGGGCAGAGACTCCAAAGCCACCCAGAAGGGCTCTGAGGGCAGTCGTGGCAGGCAGAAGTCCCCTGCCCAGAGCGACAGCTCGACCCAGAGGAGGACTGTAGGGAAAAAGCAGCCCAAGAAAGCAGACAAAACATCCGTGGAGGAGCCTCGGGGGGGGCTGAAGATTGAGAGCGAGACCCCGGTGGACATGGCAGCCAGTCTGCCCTCCAACAGGCACAAGGCAGCAACCAAAGGCTCCAGGAAACCCAACATTAAAAAGGAGCCCAAATCTTCCCCCAGGCCTACCACGGAGAAGAAGAAATACAAGGCTTCGAGCAAATCTGCCCAGAAATCCAGGGAATTCATAGAAACAGATACCTCATCCTCTGATTCAGATGAAAACGAGAGCCTGCCTCCTTCCTCACAGACACCCAAATACTCTGAGAGCAATAGGACTCCTGTGAAATCTTCCATGGAGGAGGATGACAGCTTTTTTCGACAAAGAATGTTCTCTCCTATGGAAGAGAAAGAGCTTCTTTCACCACTCAGTGATCCTGATGAAAGGTACCCACTTATTGTGAAGATTGACCTGAACCTCTTATCAAGAATACCAGGGAAGCCTTATAAGGATGCTGATGCACCCAAAGTGGACAAGAAAATCCTGCCTGAGAAGCACGGGAGAGAATCCCAGAAGCAGTCATCTGACAAAAGTGCAACTAAAGGCAAAAGGAAACACAAGCAGGTGATCCTTCTGGAGAGGGGGATTCCTCTCAGCCCCTGGCTGGGATGTTGCTGCTGTCCAGGGTGTACCCAGCATCCCAGTGACTTCCAGCAGCCTAGGATACTGCTCTGGCTGCCCCAGTGGGTTGCACTGGGGGTGTTGAGTGGAGCAGAGGAGGCTGCAGCTCCAGGAGTGTTGGCACTGGGGGTACTGCAGCAGGGGCGGGGAGGGGATTGTCCCCTGGACTCAGCAGTGGGCTTGAGTGGGGGGTCCAGGGCTGGGCACCTCAATCCAAGAGTGAGCTGGAGGGGCTGGAGCCAGTGCAGAGGAGGCAACAGAGCTGGGGAAGGGGCGGGGGAATAAATGTGATCAGGAGCCATGGAAGGAGCTGGGAGTGTTGAGTGTGAGGAAGAGGAGGCTGAGGGGAGCCCTCATCACTCTCCAGCCCCTGCCAGGCCATTGCAGAGAGGCTGGTGCTGGGCTCTGCTCACAGGGCACTAGTGACAGACCCAGAGGGGCTGGATTCAGCTGCTCCAGGGGAATCCAGACTGGGCAGGAGGGAAAAGAGCAGCCAAAGCCTGTCCCAGGCTGCCCAGGGAGGGGGTTGAGTCACCCCCTTTGTTTTAAGGGTGGTTGGGATGTGGTTTTGAGGGCCATGGTTTAGGGGTGAACTGTGTAGAGCAGGGTGATGGTTGGACTGGATGATCCCCAGGGGCTTTTCCAACCTCACTGATTCTGTGATGCTGATTCTGCTCCTGCCCTCTCGTGCCTCCACTTGATCTGGCACCAGCCCCTGCACCACAGGCCAGCTCAGGCAGCTGATCCAATGGAAAATTCCCCTGGGGGGAGGCAGCTTTCAGCTGGATCAGCTCCTTGAACCAGTGAATCCTGTGATTGCACATTGCCAGGGTGAGGGCTGGATGGGGCAGAACTGAGCCTGGGGCACAGCAGCAGCAGGAACCATAAGCTGAGCAGAGGAATTTCCATCATGGTCCTAACTAAGATTCCTGTTTTCTCTGGATGAGGAAATAGAGTGAGAAAATATCAGCCTCTTGTTGTAAAAATAGTAAAAAAAACCCCAATACCAAACCCTTTGCCTCCACCCCTCAGGTTCTGGTTTGTGAGTCTGTCACTGCTTGGTTTCTGCTCTGGATTTGCTCATGTCTTCTGGATCACAAGGGTGCAGCATCTGTGGAATAGAAATGAAACCTTTTGGGTGTCAATTTGGGTGGTGTGACCAGGTGACTTAAGCCATGGGGTCCTGTTTTCCTTAGGAATTTACCTTCCAGAGCTTCCTTCTGACTTCAGGATTCAATTGATATAAAAAACCTGGTCTTCAGTATCCCAGAGCTGCAAGATTTCTGCCCTTTCTGGTACTCCTGAGACACCTCTTAGGCTCCACAGCATAAAACCCACCTCTTGCAGAAGCCTTTAGCTGATTTTTTCCTGGTATTTCACACTGATAACACATTTGTGGCAAACTGAGTAGTTTAGCTGCTGCTTCTTCATGCAGGTTGGTGATTTAGAAGCCAAACTTTGGGGTTTTTTTCTTGACTGTGTTCCAGTATCAGGGTCTGGTCAAACATTTGATAAGGATGAGGTGCTGCGGGGTGTGTTTCTGTGGTCTGGGCATGTTTGTGTGGTCTGGACATGCCTCGTGGTGCCCTGAATCCTCTGCACAGCCCCCCTCAGTGCAGCTGCACTTGTGGACCTGCCCTGGATGTGTTTCTTGTTTGCTTTGTTCAGAACGAGGATGAGAACAGAGCCAGTGAAAGCAAGAAAACAAAACTGGAAGAGAAAGCTCCATCAGGACACAAGACTTCCAGCAGCAGGGAGTGAGTATCCTGGCTGTGCTTGTGATGTGGAAAGCTCAGGGGTGCTCAAGGAGAAGATGGGGGGGTTGTTCTGGTTCAGAATTCAGCTGCACATCCAGCTTTTTCAGCTTGCAAAATCCATGCTTTGACATTAACCCCCTCTGGGCATTCTCCACGGAGCAGGTTTCTCAGCTGTGAGTTACCTGGTGGTGTCTGGGATTTGGATCCAGGGATTTAGCCTCACATTTGTGTGGTAGATTAGCTAAAGAAAAGAGAGAGTGACACAAAAGCAAAGTAATACAGCATTAGAAAAATCAGTAACACTAATCCTTCATACTTGTCTGTTATTCCTCCCTTTCCCCCTGCTTTTTGCAACAGCTTTGACTTGATTTATTTCTTGGTTGCTGTTAATCCACAGGAAGGAGAGAGGTTTTTTTTCCACTGCCTTTGAAAACTCTGCTATTTCAGATCAAGCAACTGAAAACTGGTAGAATTATGTAATGGAAAATATTTCTGTACAGCAAGTAATTGCCAGCCTGAAATACGTGAGAAACTGCAGCCCATCAGAGGCTGGAAATCCTGTGCCAGGGGCTGGCTGCTGGGTAGGAAGCAGCTGTAGAATGAACAGACACACTTCTAGCTTGCTGGTGCTTTTTTTTTTAGCCATTATTTCTGATATTTCCTCGATGGCCAGTGCAGGTTTCTGAAGGACAGTGAATTAAATGGAACTGTGTGATATTTCTAAACATACCTGTAGAAATAATCATGGTGGGAAGGCAGGAATAGTCAGGAGCAGCCCTCAGCAGCCATGGCTGGGAATCCAGTTTCCTGGGTTCCAGAGGAATATTTATCTGGACCATGTTTCTGGGGAGCAGTTGGAGTGAGGAGTCAGCAGCAGGCAGCCTGGCACTGCCCCTGGCTCTCCCCTGCTCTCTGCAGAGCTGCTGGAGGGATGTGGGTTCGTGGTTGGAACTTGTCTCCTCTGCTTTCAGGTCAGAACAAATAAAATGGTGAAAACAAGTTCATTCTGGCTGCATAGAAACCTAGTTGCAGAGATGGGCCTTTCCTTCTTTTCCTGGTTTCTGAGGTCTAAGGAGAAAGGGCTTGTTTGTTCCAAAAAAACAAACACCACCTTTTAATTTATTTTTTTTTCCATTTAGATTTATTTTTTTTCCATTCACAAATGTGAAAACCCACCTTGTTTTCCTTGGCTTTTTACAAATGTGTTTTGTTTTTGATGGAAAGAAACCCCAAACCTGAACGTGTTTGTTTTGCCCAGGTCTTCAAAGCCAAGTGCTGTTAAAGAGAAGGATTTGCTGCCATCTCCTGCTGCCCCAGCCCTGCAGAAAGACTCCAAGCAAGAGCACAGCTCCCGCAAGAGAACGTTCAGCCAGTCCTCATCCCTGAAATCCAGCAGCAACCTGGGCAAGGAGAGCAGCAACAAAGGCAGCTCATCTTCAAAGCAGAAGAAGACAGAAGGGAAAGGTTCCAGCAGTGCTAAGGAAACCAAGGTGAAGAGTTTGCTCCTGCAGGGCTGAGCCTTTGCTTTGTGGTCTCCCAGAACCCCAGGGAGGGTTGGGGATGCTCTGGTGCCACCCCCCTGCTCCACCCAGCCACCCAGAGCAGGGCCCAGCAGTGCAGTGTCCAGGGGGGTTGGAATCTCTCCAGAGGAGGAGACTCCACAACCTCCCACTTCCAGGAGCTGTGGATAATTGACTCAGAGCCTGAGACTTTGCCCTTCCTTATTCCTCAACGTGAAACATCCCCAAGGCAGGTGTCCTGGGAGGTGTTTGTTGTTTGGTGCTGCAGATGGAGTCAGCCCCAGCTTTCCTGGAGCAGAAAACACCCCCTGCCTGGTGCTGCACGTGCTGTTTGGCTTTCCTTGTCACAGCAGCAGATCAAACATTGCTGGGCAAACCTGGTGCCCTTTGCAGCTCCAGGGTCCTTCTGGTTAATAATCTGATAACTCCCTTATTGGATCCATCTGCAGAGGTGGCCTTTGGTCAGAAGGGAGTGGGAAACACCCACTGGAGTGGTGGAGCTGGAGGGTTGGTTTAGCTACTCAACGTGGATCTGCTTTGGCTTGAGGTGTTGTGTCAGGACAGGGTGATGTGAAGGGAGTTTGGTTATCCTCCTGAAATGACTCACTTTTTCTCAGATCAGCAGAGTGTGCTCTTGACAGGAACAACCACAAACACTTCCACCAGCTCTGGCAGAGGGGAAAACAGACTTGCAAACAGTGGCCCTGGAGATTCAGGGAGGGATTTCCTGCAGCTGGGTGTGTCTGGAAAGCCTGGGCTGTGTCCCTGCCTCTGCCAGACACCTCTGGGTGTCTCAGAGCCAGGAGCTTGGCCACAGCCTCTGTGCCACCTTGTGTGCAGGCTGCTGGGAGCTGCTGTGGTGCCTGTGGTGGTGCCCAGTGCCATGCCTGCTTTCCTGGACACCAGAGAGGGTTTTGCTGTGCTTCAGATGTCTCACTTGGCAAATGGGTTTCTTTTCAGGAGAAGATTCTCAACAATTCATCCAGCTGCCCTCCTGCATCCCTGCCAGCAGCTGAAAGTTCCAAGTCAAGAAGAGCAAAGCTTGTTTTTGATGATAGGTAAGAGGAGCAGCAGGTGCCTTCCCTGCCACGGGGCACTGAGGCTCCAGCTCTTGCTGGGGTTATCACCTTGGTCATGGCAACTGGTGCTTTGCCCTCTCATCAGTTTGCTGTGGGTCTGGAGTGACAGGACAAGGGGCAATGGCTTTAAGGTAGAAAAGGGCAGATTTGGGTTAGATAGTAGGAAAAAGCTCTTTAATCTGAGGGTGACAGACACTGGAATGGGCTGCCCAGAGAGGTGGTGTGGACCCCAACCCTGGAGACATCCCAGGCCAGGCTTGAGGAGGCAGCCTGAGCTATTTGGAGATGTCCCTGAGTGCAGGGGGGATGGACTGGGTGACCTTTGGAGGTCCCTTCCCACCCAGTCCATTCTATGATCCTATGAATATTTTAATACATGGGGATGTATAATTACACTTGAATGATTGCTTTCTGCTCATCAGCTTGTGAGCCTCACTTAGCACTGATTGTCTTGGGTGGCTTAGCAAAAGCAATTAACACCTCAGCGCTTCTTGATTGATTTTGTGCTATTATAACTTTAAAATCTTTCACACCTTCAGGATTTCTCCTCAAATGTTGTGGGTTTTTTTCCTTCCCCTGCCTCTGCAGTTGGTCGTTTGCTTTGCACGACTATCAAGTGTAACCACATTGTGTACTTGGCAGCTTGCTTGAGATAGTTTTGAATTGCCTGCTGCTACAGAATGAACTTCATTTCTAACAGTTTTATCACACTGTAACCATTCATACTGATAATTTTTTTTGTATTTATTCACCTGCTTATTTCATTTACTAACAATTTTAACAGTTCTATCCTGTAACTTGAGGTAGACAAAAAAAAATACTAAACTGGGGCAACACTAAGAAGCTTCAGTCATGAAAGGAAATAGTTGGGGTGGAGCTGAGCCCCTGAATTTGTGTTCTCTGTTGCAGGACTTACTCAGCTGACCATTATTTGCAAGAAGCAAAGAAGTTAAAGCATAATGCAGATGCATTGGTGAGTAGCCCTCCATGTTTGCACTGGGGTTGTTTCCTGCCTTTGCCATTTTGCTGCCCTTGGGCACTGGAGGTTTATTCCACCTCTTTTTTTTGCTTTTTGTCCTTAAAAGCTTTTTTTTCCCCCCCTCAGTCTGACAGGTTTGAGAAGGCTGTGTACTACCTGGATGCTGTGGTGTCCTTCATTGAGTGTGGGAATGCATTGGAGAAAAATGCTCAGGAATCCAAGTCCCCGTTCCCTATGTATTCAGAAACTGTGGAATTAATCAAGTAAGTGCTAATTAATCAACAGGAGTGAGCAGGGCAGAGGGCTGGGAGTCAGAGCTTACTGAAGTTGAGAGATCTCTTCTTGTTCTCCAGTGAAACTGGATCTTCAAGAGCTGAGGCTCTTCAAGTCTCTTGACAACGCACCACACCGGAGCAAAACTATTGCAGTTACTGCCCAGTCAGCCTTGTGTCAGGCTCTGGGAGGGAATGGGACAACTGAAACTAGCAATTCCAGTGTGCTGTGGTGGGGAGCTAATCCCCAGTCCTCATTCTGGTGCTGAGCTGCTGTCTTTGTTTGCAGATACACTATGAAACTCAAGAATTACTTGGCACCGGACGCTACGGCTGCAGATAAAAGGCTGGCAGTGCTTTGGTGAGTGTCCCTCCAGTGCAGAGCCACCTCCCCTCTTCACCTTACCCTGTTGCTCAGCCACATCTGCAAGTTTGCCACTTGGTTGTGTAGCAAAGTTAATGGTGCCTGTCTAATTAAGGGATGCTGAGCCCACAGGCCAGCTCTGAAGTGTTCAGGAGTAACAGCAGGAAGGACAAGAGTCCTTCCCATGTACTCACCCAGGGATACATCCAGCTCAGGCTGGCTGGGAGGAATTGTCAGCAGCTGTCACAACAGCCAGAAGAATTGTCAGCAGTTGTCACAACAGCCAGTTGTGTCGGGTGGAGGAGGATGGGGAGGCTGTGGCAGAGTGAGTTAGACTCAGCATGCCCTGAAGTGAGCAAAAAAGGGGTTGATTTCCCTGAGAATTTAGTGCTTTTCCTAGAGCTTCACCCTGGGAGGTGGCAGAGAAAGCTCTGCAAACACAGCTGCCAGAGGTTTGAACTCAGTTGTGCTGAACTGGATTTAACTGGAGGTGTTTTGTTGTTCTGTCCCCGGGCAGCCTTCGGTGCCAATCTCTGCTATACCTAAGGCTTTTCAAACTGAAAAAGGAAAGTGCATTGAAATATTCTAAAACTCTGACTGAACATCTGAAGGTAATTACATATTTCTGTTCTTCTATGTGAGCACCTCATCAAATAAAAGCATCTGCATCACTTAACATTCCTGAACCCAGTTTTTAGGCATGTGAGCTTGGAATCTAGAACTGGATTTTGGGAGTATATTAAAGTTGAGTAGTTTAAATCTGGGAAGAGGCTGTCATCACCCTACTGCCCTGAGTATGAGAGCTTTCTATTAATAATAATCTGGCTTTTATTGCCTTCAGTAAGTTTAGTAGGTTTCAAGATGGATTTAACAGTGATTTTCTTGCTGCAAAAGCTTCACTGTCATGTTTAAGCTGAAGGGAACTCAGCATCTCAGGGTGTATTAAATGGGCTGCAGCTGTTTAGCCTTTCCCAGAGCCAACTTTTAATTCAAATTTCTGAATTTCTGTTGTCTGCAGTGGGGTGCTTGAATTATTTTTAAATATTCCCATTGCCTCACCGTTAATTAATCTACATTCCCCTGCAACTGATTGAGAAGTGCTGACACTCAGGCCTTAATCTGGACTGAGGTCTGCAAAGGCACCTGGCCACAGGTAACTAATGTCCCCGGGTTTCTCTGAAACCTCCAGCTGAGAGGAGACAGGCTTCACATCCCTGATTTCTCTCATTTTGAGACCTCTTTAATTGTCCAATGCCAGTAATAACAGATTTATTCCTGTTAATGGGCTGAAAAAATCATCAGAGGCAGTGGGGTCTGATGGTAAGACAGGGGACTACTCCAGTACTATGTATATATTTATATATATTATATATATATTTAGTTGCCTTCTTTGTGTTGCTAAAATAATTCCTGAATGTGTATCTCAGTCATCAGTAAAAAGGGATGTTTCCCCACATCTGAATTCACTCTGATAGGATTCAGAATGTTGCTTATTGCATAAGAAAAACCCTACAAGACCTAATTTGGTGAAANAACCTCCAGCTGAGAGGAGACAGGCTTCACATCCCTGATTTCTCTCATTTTGAGACCTCTTTAATTGTCCAATGCCAGTAATAACAGATTTATTCCTGTTAATGGGCTGAAAAAATCATCAGAGGCAGTGGGGTCTGATGGTAAGACAGGGGACTACTCCAGTACTATGTATATATTTATATATATTATATATATATTTAGTTGCCTTCTTTGTGTTGCTAAAATAATTCCTGAATGTGTATCTCAGTCATCAGTAAAAAGGGATGTTTCCCCACATCTGAATTCACTCTGATAGGATTCAGAATGTTGCTTATTGCATAAGAAAAACCCTACAAGACCTAATTTGGTGAAAAATAGCCAATTAAACAACCAGCTAAAGTATGAACCAATTAGAGTATAAACACAAACCAGGGGATAACTTGCTTTTTCCCCCCAAACAGAACTCCTATAACAACTCTCAAGCACCATCTCCTGGCATGGGCAGGTAAGCAGGACAAGCTCTTACCCCTGTTTGTCACCAAGAACTGTGTGTCTGGGGTGCTCCCAGAGTAGCTTGTCCCTCTCCAGAGGGTTGGGGTGGTGGCTGTGAGAGTGCAGGGTCTGATTTGGCTGTTGGGGGCATTGTTCTGGTTTGTGCCAGTGCCCAGCAGAGGGTTTGCCAGGGAGGGAAGAAGGGTCAGTGTGTCACTAACACCCAGGTCACTCATCTCACTGAGTTTTGTTGCTTTATTGAATTTATTAAGGTTTGGGGTGTTCTCAGGGTTCCACAGCAGAGCCATTTACTGCTGCCCTGTGGAACCTGCCAACAGGCCTTTGTGGGGAGACTGGGAGGTTTGGGGGAGCAGGTCAGAATTGATCTGAACATGCAGTGCCCTGCAGTGCTGACGTTTGCATTGTTACCCTTAGGGTTCAGTTTATTCCAGCAGTGACTCTTAGGATGGGATTGAATTCAGAGATTGAGATTTGGTCATTGGAAACTAAAATGTGGGAGCTGGAGGGTCCTCAGCAATCCTTCCCAGCTCCTGGGTTTGGATTGCTGTAGGGCAAATCCTGGATGGTGCAGCCTCCCAGGCTGCCCAGGGAGGGGGTTGAGTCTCCATCCCTGGGGGTGTTTGGATGTGGTTTGAGGGCCATGGTTTAGGGGTGAACAGTGTAGAGTAGGCTGAATGGTTGGGATAGATGATCCCAAGGGGCTTTTCCAGCTGGG